>JBBPLC010000439.1:416-21674 GCA_038089535.1 Hemileccinum rubropunctum | reverse complement strand
AGGCCATCCTCCCTCGAAAAAAGCGCAGAATTAGATGATCGTGGTGGAGGCCGAACGGGAAGTATTGGCGGACTCGTTATTAAGATATTTGGCCCGTCACGCGACGACGGATCATCGTCACGAGGATGTAGTTTGGAGACATCTTTGCAGCTATACATTTCATTTTCCATTATTTTACCCGAACATCATAGTCACGGGACACTCACGCAAATAGGCCTCGCATGGCAGCAACATTCCCTGCACGAGGGGAGGCATCTATGGTAACGATACTAGATGAAGGTGTTTCAATAGAAGTGTCTACTGAAGGTGATCGAGAGAGATCAGGAGCTCCAGGTTTAGTATGCCGAGGAGGAATTGCGGGCGGTGCGTGTTCGATAGCCACCGAATCACTATGTGACGTCATCATCGGGGGTCTGGGAGGTCTGGGGGTGGTACGTCGCGGCGGGGATGATTTGGATGTTTGAATCTGTCTCGGTGAGCTGCGACAAGGAGTTAGTTGTGAGTACCGGATAACTGGAAGCAACGCGGGGAGGGGAACCGAAGAGGGGAGGGAGACCATACACAGGGAAGAGGCTACTCACGAAAACCTGTTGCGAAGCGATGCCACGCTACCTAAGGATCCTTCCTCGCTGCTTTCGTCCGCCGCATTGCTTCCGTGATCTGGCCACGCAAGTGATTCGCGCTTGGGACTGGTCCTGGGCGACCGGAGCGCCGCTGGTACAGGAACTGGACGAAGAAGAGGTGAAGTAACGGGAGAAGATGGCAACTTCTTTGGCCTCGGAGGTGGCGGCGGGGGTGGCGGCACACGCTTGAGGGCTGCCGCCTTCAAATCCGGATTGGACGCCTTGCTGCGGACGTCGTAGGCAAGTGCGTCCGGCTGAGATTGCGAGAAAAAATCGTCGGGAGTAAGAGAAACTCGCGTTCTGGAGCGAGGCGTGGGTGCTGGTTCAGATACTAGTACAGTGTGACTTTGCGGAGGAATTGGAACAGGCAAAGTTGGCTTGGGTTGTACGCTGGACGAAGCAGAGGCATTGTCGAGTGCGAATTGCTCGAATCTTGATTTAAGACTTTTAATGGAGGCAATTGGTGCTGATTCGATTTGAGAGCTGGTATCGGCCATGACGAGACGGTGAGGTAGCAGAAGGCAGGCGGATGAGCGTATGAGCCCTGCTCATGTGGGGGCTGTGCGGTTGGAGCCCCTCTCGATTGTCGATTCAGGGCGAAAGTAGGAATATTGAGCGAGAGTAATATGCAACCCGACAAAGGCAGCGTCGCCGTCGCCGTCGACGGTCAACGTCTGCGGGTGCGATAACTGCCTGCGGAGTCCAGACAATTCACCCGCTTTGGCAACTCGGAATAGCGTCACTTCTCAGCCAATTTCTTACTCATCCGGCAGTATTAGCGGAATGGGGTTATTTATGCACATTGTGGAATAGATTGCTTGATTGACTATACCTATTATATATACAACAATGAAAGAAGTCACTCAAGAAGTAAGATAACACCAAAGAGTGGCGTCTGCGCGAGTCACAGTTAGACCGAGGCAGCCCGATGAACCACATGGATGACTCACCAGAATGTGAGACGTGAACCATACTAATCATGTTTGACCTATCGTCTGATTTTCCCAATATAAATATGCTTGACCTGCTTAGAAGCGAACACACGATATTGCATTATACCTAGTGCCACCTAATGGATAAGCGCTTCTGCAAAGCGGATGACTTCGGCGATCGACTGATCATCTTGTGCAGAGCTGGCTAGTGCAGCAAGCAGGGCATTAGAAGAATAGAAGTATTTCATCCAGCATTCCATGTCGAGTAAAGCTGGTTGTATATTTAATGTTAGTGCGATGACTAGTAAGAGGACCAGTAACCCACTGATTGTTCTGCAGAAAGCGGTGGTACGTGCCTTGGCCTTTGTTCTGCGCGAGTTATAGATGTGGGCACGTGACCCAATATGTTCGAGGATGGAACATCTTGCCTTGTCACCCCATTCTCGAAGATATGATCCGAAGGTACGGGTTTCCATGTCCTTCACCCAGACCCCTTCGGCAGTGATCTGAAGAGGTGATCTTGATAACATGCGACACCCTGAGGCTCAGGGATACCACACAGCGTAGTCAGCGTACCACTCACGATCAAAACAAGCATGCAGAACGAAAAACATGTTGAAGTGCTGCATAGCTGCGGTAGTCTTGTTGACACAACAATAAGAGGGTTACGTTCCATAACATGTTGTGTAAACAAGACTACCAAAGCCATGTCGCCTGTCGAGCTTGCCTCGGCAGACTGACCCGCACCGCGCATTTCCAGATGCCATCGTTGCTAGTGAGTCAGTGAGTCGGAGCTTAAAGCGGGGACACAGAAGGGGGAATGCCGCCGGCCACGACCGAAGCCGAGGCAATATTTGAGCTCCCCTCGCAACTTGAAGTTGCGTGCCGCGTGAATGAACTTGAAAGTGGTCTTCCGACTCTAAGACCGGATGCGGCTAGCCTGGGGGGGCATTGGCCCACAGATTCCTTTTTCTTGATTGCCTCGTGCGCGTGCTTAGACAATATGGCACATTGACGACGATGGGTCTGAATGTTATTGCGACAAACTGGCAGTGACACATTGACAAGGAACCGTATTCAGAGTCGAACCATATTCTTTCACTAGCAAAACCTGGTATACATGCAGGAAGGTGTACAAGAGAAGATATCTCGACAAGAATTTCCATCAATCTCAGGCGACCCATGGCCGGATACGCAGAGGTAATTTGCATCCCACTTCACCAGCTATCTTTGGTCTCGGAAGTACACCTCTTCCAATTTCAATGTTCGAATCGACACCATCACGCAGCTCAAAAACAAAGTTCTTCACCACCACAGTCAATACCGCCTACCGAGAAGGCGAAAAAAGGGGGTCAGAGTCAGTCACCGATACATTGGCCCAAGTCGCAAGAGATACGCACCTTGAATTCCGCCACCGCAAAGTTCTTGCCCAAACACGTCCTCGGGCCATCCACAAACGTAAGCAAGTGTCTATGCCCATGAACTTCTTTGGCCTTGGCCGGTATCCCGTTCTGGCCTGGCTCACCGTCCTCGAACCATCGACTCGGCCGGAAGATCTTGGCGTCTTCACCCCAGATTCCAATAGAGCGATTGATGGACTCCACGGAAATGGATATAACGGTGCCTTTGGCGACCGTCATGCTTTCGAC
Source organism: Hemileccinum rubropunctum (assembly GCA_038089535.1). NCBI lineage: Eukaryota > Fungi > Basidiomycota > Agaricomycetes > Boletales > Boletaceae > Hemileccinum > Hemileccinum rubropunctum. The sequence goes on along the minus strand of JBBPLC010000439.1, from coordinate 18,470 downwards.
CAGTTCGCCGGACCTGGTGCGGACCGGCTCGGAGAGCGGAATCACGTCTTCTTCGGCGGCCTGTGGCATAGTCAAGTTAACACTAGTAAGAACGGCCTTGGTACAATATAGCAGAGGACATACCACGCGGGTAAGCTCTTTCACAGGTGGGTGGAGGCGAAGGATTTCATGAACAACAGCGTCCAGATAGGGAAGATCGTTGGTAAGCTGATCGTATGTCGGGTCTGCTCCATACGTGAGAAGCTCATTCCGCAGTTTTGTTTGAACACTCGGATTCCGTGACAACTCAAGCAGTGCCCACTAGAGAGGAGAGGAGGTGAATCAGTGCTGAAAGAATACACGGGTGTGACTTACAGTCAAGCTAACTAGAAGAGATCACAGGGATCAACTAAGTCAAGTTCACCATGAACAAGCCAAAAAAAGACACGTACTAGAAGTCGTTTCATACCCTGCCACAAGCAATACTTTCATCTAAAAATCGAGGTTTGCAGTGGACCACCTCATGCAATAAATGTATTTACCTGGGCCATCACTTCGTCCTTGGTCAAATGGTAAGCCGACTCCCCATTGGCCCCCTTGACTTTTTCATGTCGAAGAAGTAAGATATATATCTCATGGATCATTTGGAATCAACCACATACTGAGTAGCCCAATAATAGACCTGTCTTCCTTTCCCCCGACCACACCCATCTCCATCTCCTTCCGTGTTCGGGCCAGCAACTCATCTGAGACCTCTTTCATTGTGGCGCTGAGCTTCTGCACGAGCCTCGTACGTGCCGTGGGCAACCATACGAGGAATGGAAAGACCTCCGACAAGACAAAGAGGCCTTTATTAAGGGCCGAGGAACGAGGGGACGTGCTGAATGTGTCAAACACCTCGGTGACAGATGTATGCTTGCCCTCGAGCGCACCAAAATTATGAGAGAAACCTGCGAGCCCGATGGTATCGAGTCTGACACAGTAGTTCAGGAATAATTGTAAGAAGAGGATGAAGTCAAACATACGATATGTGATTCATCCTTTAATATTGGCAAGTTAGAAATTAGTTATGAACGTACGGAAAAACGTTCAGGAAACATACCAGTTTTGGACATCGATCACAACGCCATCATCATTACTCGATTCAATGAGTGCATCCCAAGCGCGTTTCGTCTTTAACAGTCACACACATGTTAGAGAGGGTTTACTTCGCTCGCGTGGGAAATCTGACCTTGTATGCTGAGTCGTAGAAGATCGGTGTCAACTGCCGAATGGCGGCGATGCTAAACGCGGGGGACAAAGACTTGCGTTGTCTACCAAAGGTGGTTAACGTTTCCTTCGCGCGAACGAGCCAAAACAAACCTCTTATGATCCTCGCCGTCGGCCCACAGCAAACCTTTCCCAAACTAGAACCAGATGTCAGTCACACTACGATACGACGGTTTATCATCAAGCACGTACGAAATCCGCACGACTGTTCTTGGTCATAGGCATCAAAACATATGTCCACGTTTCTTTGGCATAAAAATGTGCGATAGCCTTGGGATCACACAAGATGATCCTCGCACTCCCCAAGGAGGACGGGACCGTGTAAACGGGACCATATTCTTTCGCCCACGCTTCGTATATGGCACCGGAGTCCTCGGCGTCGAGGATGCGCTTGCCAACACCGTACAGCAAGCTCTCGTTGGGTGGTCCTCGTAACTGGGTGGTGCGGAGCCGTCGACGAGATGCACGGAGCCATCGAAAGAGAGTCCACATCGCTGTGCAAGCGATGGCGGTATTGAACCAACCCCAGTGATAGCGATGAAGGTGGGTCAGAACGGTATTCAGGACCTCCCACGCCGTCACAGTGGGGGATAACAATACATCAAGTGACATAGTTGGCAAATCAGAGAAATAGTGTGTCAGTCGAAAGAGGTTGCAATGTGAACGTTGTGGTAGCTTCCACGCCCTTTTATATGCCTTGGGGAGTGATCGTGAAAACGATGCCCGCTCAGGTCAGCATTTTCGATATCGAGGGCAGGCAATACCATATTATCCCATTGGAGTTTGGGAAGGTTAGTGCGGCCGTCCGAGCCACATATACCATTGCCAAGATCATTACATCCTGCTAAAATAAAGCACGTGAACATACTAGCTTCCCCTTCACGGCTTTACGCACCGCGGTCGAGCAGCTTAAAAGATTCAAGAGGATGCCAGCGAAACGGTAGAAAAAAAGGAGCAAAGATGAAACGGAATCATGATGTCAAGAATTCGTGGGACCCACCTGAAGATGCACGTTGATGACCAGTTGACGCATTGGACTTGACGCCATCGAGTCGACGCGCCTGAGAAAGAGTGGATTTTACATCATTATGACCTAGTACGTTTACGATTGAAGGCTATTTTGCCAGCGGGACTCCAGGGTCCGGGATTGAAATGCTGCAAGGGTGTTGCGTGGCAGCAACTACTTTGATCTAGTAGCTGCCCGCGACAATGAGACTGCAGGTAGTGGTGTGAGTAACAAAACACAGGTAAGGCTGGATGCAAACCTCAGTTGTTCGATCGTTCTCAAATTTGCACTTGGCAAGCCGGCAATTGCCGGTAGTAGTTGCTTGTTGATCATGACACATGATGCATGATGAGTCTCAACCGAGCATATTTTATTTCCAGCGTACGTAGTACTAGTAGTGACTGCACCATAACTCCCTTGACAGTTCTTCCTAGTCCGCTGATTGGAATTACATTGAACAAGTAGAACGTTTACTCATTCCACTCACGGTCAGCATTATATCTCGTATCGGCCATATGAGCGTTCTTCATGTGCCGCATTCAAAGTCCAACATAACTGTAACCTATTTTGGTATGTAGCATGCAGAAGTATATAATAGGGCATGGTGTAGGAAAACGGACACTAGAAAAATCAAGCACAGGAAACATAGAAGTACACAACATGGTAGATCAAACAACCTCGACACCCCTTGCACTTGCAGCTTCAGCCCATTCCGATGCAACGTACGGCCTCACACGCAAAGGTACCTTGCATCCCACCTCACCCGCAATCTTGGGTCGAGGGAATACACCTCTGCCAATCTCGATCTTGGAGCCCGGACCATCGCGCAGCTCAAAGACAAAGTTCTTGACGAGCACCGTCAACACCGTCTGCGAGGAGAACTCGGTCGAATCGTGATCTGTGATCATACCTACACCCTGCCCACGCACCTTGAGCTCCGCCAGCGCAAACGTCTTCCCTATACACGACCTCGGCCCGTCCGCAAACGAGAGCAAGTGTCGATGCCCGTGTATTTCTTTGGCTTTGGCAGGTACGCCGTTCTGGCCGTGTGTATCCTTGAGCCATCGATCCGGCCGGAACACTTTGGCGTCTTCGCCCCAAATGGCGACAGAGCGGTTGATAGATTCCATGGAAATGGAAACAAGGGTGCCCTTGGCGATCGTGAGGCTGTCGACCAGTTCGCCGGACTTGGTATGGATGGGTTCAGAGAGTGGGATGACGTCGTCTTGGGTGGCCTGTCCGTGTGCATTGTCAATCATAAGGCATTGATAGTGCAAACATGATAGACCAGGAGGATGGAGTAGAATAGATCGGTACGTACCACGCGCGTAACCTCAATGATAGGCAGGTGGATGCGGAGGATCTCATGGACGACGGCGTCCAAATAGGGAAAACCACTGGAAAGTTGATCGTATGTTGGGTCTGCGCCGTGCTCGAGAAGCTCGTTTCGCAATTTAGTCTGGACGTCCGGGTTCCGCGATAACTCGAGCAGCGCCCACTAGGAGGGAATGGGTCACGGGTAAACCGACGCTCACTCGGAGAAACCGTACCGTCAAGGTGACTGTCAGAGAAAGATAGGAATGAAGGCGCTCCCAACAAATTTCAAGAAACCACATACTAGAAGTCGTCTCGTACGCTGCCACAAGTAACGTTTTCATCTACAAAATGGAATTTTAGATAGACCTCCTCGTGTAACGAAATGTATATACCTGAGCCATGATTTCCTCTTTCGACAAGTGGAAGTGCGAATCGCCTCTCGCGCCCTTGACTGTGTTTCGAGTTGAATAGATGGGTGAAGAGGCCTACCGAACATCTGGAATCGACACGCACTAAGCAAGCCGATGATGGACTTTTCTTCTCTGCCTCCAATTGTACCCATCTCTAGTTCCTTTTGGGTTCTGGCCAACAACACATCTGAGATCTCCTCCATCGCGATATTGAGCCTTTCCATGAGCCTTGTACGTGATGTAGGTATCTCCACGAGGATCGGAAAGACCTGTGACAAGAGAAGCAGGCCCTTGTTGAGAGCTGAGGAGTGGGGGGATGTGCTGAATGTGTCCAAAATCTCAGTCACGGATGACTGCCTGCCCTCGAGCGCACTAAATGTATGAGAGAAGCCCGCGAGGCCGATGATATCGAGCCTAACACAGAAATTTGACAGGCAATTGTAAAGAAAGTATATGGAGAGACGTACGATATGTGATTCATCCTTCAGCAATATTGGCCAGTCAGAATTCGGTTACATGAAGATACGGAAATCGTTTCATGAAACGTACCATTTTTGGACTTCGATCACAGTACTGTCCATATTGCTGGACTGGGTGAGAAAATCCCAAGCTCCTTTCGTCTTTAACAAGTTCACGTTCACGTCAAATAGCGTCCACTGTCCAGACATAGAAATATGACCTTGTATGCCGAGTCGTAGAAGATCGGTGTCAGCTGCCGAATTGCGGCAATACTAAACGCAGGGGTCAAAGATTTGCGCTGTCTACCGAAAGTGGTCAATGTTTCCCCCGAGACAATTTAAAATATGAATAAACCTTTGATGATCCTCTCCATGAGCCCATAGTAGGCCTTTCCCATACTTAATTGAAAGCATCAGTACCTTGCAACACGAAGTTCGTCATTGATCACTTACAAACTTGGCAAACGATTTCTTGGTCACAGGGGTCTGGATATATGTCCACGATTCCTTGGCATGAAAATGTGCGATTGCTTTGGGATCACACAAGATGATTCTCTTTGTCCCCAAGGTCGATGGGACCGCATATACGGGACCATATTCTTGTGCCCATGTTTCATACAAGGCCCCCGAGTCCACGGCATTGCGGATGCGCTTGCCGACGCCGTAAAGGAAACTCTCACTGGTTGGTCCTCGGATGTGGGTAGTGCGAACCTTTTGATGGGAGGTATTAAGCCAGTGAAGGAGGACCAAAATCGCTGTGCAAACGATGGCGGTATTGAATACATGCCACTGATAGGGAGGGAGGTGCACGAGGAAGGTGTCTGAGACTCCCAACGTAGTCTGAGTGGATGATAGTACGTCGGGCGACATAGTAAGCGACAGTGGGTCAGCGGAAAGACAGCTGCAACACATCTACCGTTGTTTAAACCCTCGACTTCCTTCCTTCCATGTCACAACCTCTTGATGAGACAACATCTCACCCGATAGGATGAGTTGTTTGGGGCTGAGCGCATGTCCACGCTGTCGTGATGCTCCGCATCTATTACTTCCCTTCAAGTTGAAATAGTTCGCGAAGTTAATGTTGCAAGTCGTCCACATACACGGTCAGACTAACTCCGAAAGCCAGTCTCTCGGAGTTTCAAGGTTAGCTTGTGCTCACCTGAATCGCAAGCGAGCCAACAAGTATCATCCAGAGGCTTACCAACAATCAATGGGAATTTTATCTATCTCCACGCCTCTACTCCAAGTATTCTATTATGGAAAGTTGGTCCACGGAGCACTGCCAAAACTAGTAGCCCCTTCTAAATCCTGCGTCTGGCTGTGCCGGAATGCATAATGATGTCCTCGGTTTCCGACGTCCAGCCATCGATTTTCGTCATATGTCGGCCGGATCTGTCAACAGAAAGTATACTCATCACTTTCTTGTCATCGTCCGGGTTGCGTTTCATCCACCGGATTTAAGTAAACAATCCTTCCGTATGCACCCGTTGCCCCGAAACTCACCAGTGTTTCAACGCTAGGATACGAGTGACTTTCCCTATAACAGTGCTCCGGGAAATGATGATAGGAATCCGTCAACATCACATTGTTTGAAAATTGTTTCCGATATCCATTCGTGGCAGGCCACACGGTAGTGTTGAACCCGGTCGAATGGGAGGCTCTCACTTCCCACTAGTCTATCGGATAGCCAGGGGGCCGCGGCAATATGTTTGGAAAGAATGGAAGTCAACACACCCTACTGAAAATTACATATGGATGAGGAGTGCAATCGCGCAGTATTGTGTTACACAGAGTACCCCATCTGGATGCTACTGTGCGTCATGCCACGGATGTAAGTACTCCCTTGCTAAGCACTAAAGGTTGATGTCAATTCCCGCCGACGACAGCGTTCCACATAGAAGAATGGTTTCCCCGCCACTGTTATCCTCGTATAAATCTGTGTTTCAGTTGCTAAAGCGTATGACATAAAGAATAGCCTCAGGAGGAACTAGAGCGTGCCCCGTTCAAGGTACTTAAATTTTAAAGAGCTCCAGAGACCTCACATTGCACCCCTCTTTCTACAAACAAGCGCTATATCACCTATCATGTCCCTCGATGCATTATTACCCGAGCCCGCAACTCAGGCGGCGTTAGAAGCCTTGGACACCATTCTGGCCCACATACGCCCTTATCACTGGCGTGCATTCAATACCACCATCGCTTGCACGGCAGTCTGGACCATCCTTCGATGGCTCTGTAGATCCCACCATCAGTTCCGCACTACCCAGCTACGAGGACCACCCAATGAGAGCTTGCTGTACGGCGTTGGCAAGCGCATCCTCGATGCCAAGGATCCTGGCGCCATATACGAAGGGTGGGCGAAGGAATATGGTTCTGTTTACACGGTCCCATCGTCCTTGGGGAGTGCGAGGATCATCTTGTGTGATCTCAAGGCAATCGCACATTTTTATGCTAAAGAATCACGGACATATGTTTTAACGCCTACGACCAAGAACAACCGTGCAAGTATCGTGCGTACTTGGTGATAACCTTCGTGTTGTAGTGTGGTTGACATCTAGCTCTAGCCTGGGAAAGGTCTGTTATGGGCCGATGGCGAGGATCATAAGAGGTTTATATTTTGGCTCGTTTCCGCGGAGAAACATTGACCACTTTCGGCAGACAACGCAGGTCTTTGACCCCTGCATTTAGCATCGCCGTCATTCGGCAGCTGACACCAATCTTCTACGACTCGGCATACAAGGTCAGATTGCCTACGTGAGTATTGTGAACTCTGTCTAACATGTATGCGGACCTGTTAAAGGCGAAACGCGCTTGGGATGCACTCATCGAGTCGAGCATTGACAACAGTGCTGTGATCGAGGTCCAAAATTGGTATGTTCCGTGAAACGGCTTTGCCCCACAATTTTTGACTTTCCGATCATGTTGAAGGATGAATTACGTGTCGTACGTTGCTCCCCATCCTCTTCTTATAACTATCCATGAATTACTGTGACAGACTCGATACCATCGGGTTTGCAGGTTTCTCTCATGATTTTGGTGCGCTCGAGGGCAAGCATACATCCGTCACCGAGGTCTTTGACACGTTCATCACGTCCCCTCGTTCTACGGCCCTCAACGATGGCCTTTTCTTGTTGTCGGAGGTCTTTCCGTCCCTCGTATGGGTACCTACGCCACGTAGGAAGCTTTTGCAGAAGCTCAGCGCGACAATGGAAGATATCTCAAACGTGTTGCTGGCCCGAACACGGAAGGAGATGGAGATGGGCGTGATCGGGGGAAAGGAAGAGAGATCTATTATTGGGCTACTTAGTATGTGGTCGGTTTCGATTTATCCAAGGGATATACATCTTACTTCAGCATGAAAAAGTCAAGGGAGCCAATGGCGAGTCTGCTTACCATTTGACCAAAGAAGAAGTGATGGCTCAGGTAAACGCATGTTGCACGAGGCGGTCTACCACTAACCTGAAACCGTAGATGAAATTGTTACTTGTGGCAGGGTACGAAACGACGTCTAGTACGTGTCTTTTTCTTTTTTTGCTGGTTCATTGTGTGCTTGACCTGATTGATTCCTGTTATCTCTTCTAGTTAGCCTGACGGTAAGTCACACCCGTGCGTACTTTGAGCATCGATTCAGGTCCTTTCCTCCTTAGTGGGCACTGCTCGAGTTGTCACGGAACGCGGATATTCAAGAAAAATTGCGGAACGAGCTTCTCGCGTATCCCGCGGACCCGACATACGATCAACTTACCAACGATCTTCCATATCTGGACGCCGTCATCCACGAGATCCTCCGCCTCCACCCACCTGTTCAAGAGTTGACGCGCATGGTACGTCCTCTACTGTATACCAAGGCTGTTCTGTTACTGGTGATAACGCGAGGCCACAGGCCGCCGAAGACGACGTCATTCCACTCTCTGAGCCGGTCTGCACCAAGGCTGGCGAACTGGTCGAAAGCGTGACAATCACCAAAGGCACCATCATATCCATATCCATGGAGTCTATCAACCGCTCCGCTGCAATCTGGGGTGAAGACGCCAAGATCTTCCGGCCGGGTCGATGGCTGGAGGACAGCGTACCTGGCCAGAATGGGATACCGGCCAAAGCCAAACAAATTCAAGGACATCGACACTTGCTCACGTTTATCGATGGACCGAGAATGTGTTTGGGAAAGCACTTTGCGGTGACGGAACTCAAGGCGCGTCCAATATTTAATGTGTGATGACAACTCATCCTGACGGTACCTTTTTTTAAAAAATAGGCGGTGTTGAGCGTGCTCGTCAAGAATTTTGTCTTTGAGCTGCGAGATGGTGTTGATTCCAAGATTGAGATCGGAAGAGGTGTGCTTCCGAGGCCGAAGATTGCTGGTGAGGTGGGATGCAAGGTACCTCTTCGTGTGCGGCCGTTGTGACGCCTGAGGTGGAAAGAAACAAAGAGGGAAATTTAGTCATGTACTGTACGGTACAATTATGCCTACCAATCCTGCCGTGTTGCATAATGTCACGATGCTTTTACAAGATGGAGTCCACTCGTGTCATGCCCAATTCACTGAGTTGAGCATTCGACACGTTGTCCATTGCTATGTTGAGGATTCTTTTTAGTCTGTCATGGTACCAATTTTACAGTCGTTTTCATAAATATATGGAATCACAAAAAAACAGAGACATGCCTCAGTAACCTCCGAGGCAGGACCCCGTAACGTGACCATGCGAGTGCATCACAATCATGGTAGTGTAAATTTGCACCTGATCTGGAGATGCTAACTTTTGGTGACGAAGCGAAGCAAGGAGATAGCATCCTCTTGACTAGTGGCCGCCTATAAGCACAGCATTAGCTTCAGGCTGCAGAATAGAAAGCATGTATAGTACAGCTTAGGGTGGACACAAATAGTACTTGCTTTCTTCTAGGAGATCTTGTGTTCGTCATGATCATGTGCTGCCAGTAGAGTATCATTAGCCTGCTAATCTTGTCCCTCTTCTTAATTTTTGAGGACCCTGAAGTTGGGGCATATGTAGTCTGATTTGTCAATGAGATTAGAAGCCTCAGAGGTTGGAGAGTCGGTCATTGGGCAGATTAGAAGCCTAAGGATGCTTGAGCGGACAAGGCCAAGTCTTGCCTCGGGTGTCACCGAGGCGCATCTCTTCGATTCCGTATAAAACGGCTCTGACACCTTTCTGATCCCCGAATTTAATCCGTTTCCCATTGGCAGCGCATTAATGTGACGCCCAGTGAAGTCTCGTAGGAACACCACCATGGCGCTCTTCCTTACAGTCGGTCTTGGACTAGTGGTTTGGCTACTCCTCTCATACACATACCCCTACCCCAAACTCAAATGGTTCTCTCGGATCCATACCCCCGAGTCGGTTTCGCACAGAAGCAGCGTCATCACACCATCCATCGCGGCGTTTATCCAGGAAACGATGGCACTCGAAAACATCACTGGACTCTCCGTCGCTGTCGTCCCTAAACTCGGCGAACCCGAATTCAGGACGTGGGGATATCGTACAGAAGACGGAGACGAGATGACGCCAGACGTGAGTCACCTCACTTCATTCTCACCATTGATGCAGGAACGACTTCTGACGCTGTTCCCTGGTATTGAATTCAGACGCTGTTTTACATCGGGTCGTTATCCAAGGCGTTTTGTGTCACAGCCATGGGTCTCCTCATCGACGATTTCGAAAGCGGACGCAACGTCACTGCGCTTCCGTCTGGGTTGACTGAATTTACTTGGCGCACCAGACTCAAGGACCTCTTACCCGACTGGCAGCTCATGGATGAATGGGCCTCTGAGAGAGCGAACCTGCATGATATCCTTTCGCACGTGTCTGGCATACCACGGTGAGATTCACTGACCCGGTAAATCCTACATCCTCATTTCGTGTGATATGCGCATAGGCACGATTTTTCGTACGGGCCCGAGGATACGCCATTGGATGCACTCAAAGCACTGAAATATTTCAAACCCACGTTCGAACTGCGAGAGCAGTTTTCGTACAACAATATCGTAGATACTCTGTTTACTGTCGTAACGATTACAGCTTACAATCATTCCTTAGATGTTCATGATTGCCGCTCATGTCGTCGCGACATACGCTGGTCAATCGTACACGTCTTTTGTGGAAGAGCGCATCTTTTTACCACTAGGCATGACATCCTCGACGTTCTCCCCGGCCAAAGCCGCGGCCTCTCATAGATTATCACAAGGATGGACGGTGCAGGGCCGTAGACTCCCCGAATGGTTTACTGAAGATATGGCTTTCTTGATTGCTGGTCCGGGAGGGATTATATCCAGTGCCATTGATATGGTTCGTTTCCACCTCTTCCACGCGCGTACGCTCACGGGGATACATGCCTTAGTCCAAGTGGATCTCGGCATGGCTGGGTGAAGGCGTGTATGAAGATCAAGTCGTGATCCCTCTGTCGGTGTATCAGAATGCGTCTTCCGCTTACACAGTCGCCGTTGGTCGTCCAACCAATCCGGACGGTTCGATCGTTGGGTATGGCATGGGTTGGGGCCGTTGCTCCTACCGCGGGCACGATGTAGGACACACATCGCGTTCGCATGTCGTTCTTGGTATCTGATGGAATTCTAGGTCGTCACTCATACTGGGGGTTTACCAGGGTACTCGACGGCCCTTGTTTTCTTGCCGAATGACGGGATCGGGATATCCGTGTTTGCAAACGGGTTCGATCAATCGATGACTTTGCAGACGATCTTGAACCGTATCCTCGATACTGCCTTGGATCTTCCCGTCAAGAGTACCGCGAGTCGTCGGGCAAAGCATCCCAAGTGCAACACGAGTGCTGCGAGTGGCCATCATTACGTGAATACGACGGTGGATTTGGATGCTTTGGCGGGGATGTATATGAATCCTGGGTATGGTACGTTTACGCTGTGCGGACCGTCTAGTCCATCGTCGTATTGTACGCAAGTGCGATCCGAGTTTGCTATCGTTGATCAAAGCAGCGGTGGTGTGGACGCGGGGCTCGTCGCCGCGTGGCCTCGGATTTGGACGTCCCACGTGCGCATGCGTGGTTGTGACGGATTCGGATCGCCCACGATTCCGAATGAGGAGGTGAACGCGATGTTTGACGTCTACTTTACGTCGTTGTTTCCGAGGGGGTCTGGGAGGGATGCGACGCCGTTTGAGTGGGGGTTGAGCGAGGCGGCGTATGCGACGGCCGAGTTTGTTGTGCGGGAGGGTGGAGAGGTGGGTGGGTTTTGGATGCGTGAGGTGGGGGAGGCGGGGAAGGTGTGGTTTGAGAGGGTGAGTGAGAGTGGGTAACTGGGGTGTCTGGGCGGCATGGGATATGGTGGATGGAACGGTTAATTTACTTGTCAGGTTGAGGCACCAACGAATGCATGAGTGCAAGCGTTGACGGCTGTAGGTAGCATCGCCAGTTATCAAACGTGCGCTAGTGTACCCTTTAGGAAGATCGATTTTGAGCCGCTACCATCTGATCACTAAACATCGACCAAAGAGATACCCTTGGAAGTGCGCAGGATGGCGTCGGAGAACGGTAGGATACCTCGCGCGATCTGCTCTGCATACTGACACGATGTCCTGCAGTGCTGATTGGCGTAATCGGTGGAAGTGGTCTATACCATCTCGATAACCTCACCACCATGCAAGTCCACCCTTGTTCATCTTCATTCTTGATCTCACATTTCATTGCCCAGAAAAACCATCAATCCAGAGACGGTACGTCTCTTCTCCTCTCCTCCCTCTCCCCTCCGAGTCTGACCACCAACAGCCCTGGGGCCTCCCCTCATCCCCCATCACGATCTGCGCCCTCCCCTCCGGCGCACACATCGCCTTCATCGCACGCCACGGCAAACACCACACCCACCCCCCCACCTCCATCCCCACCCGCGCCAACATCGCCGCACTCAAACACCTCGGCGTCCTCGCCATCCTCGCCTTCAGCGCCGTCGGCTCTCTCCGAGAAGATATCCGCCCCGGGGACGTCTGCCTCCCATCGCAAATCATCGATCGGACAAAGGGCGTGAGACCGGCGAGTTTTTTTGATGGGAGTGTTGTGGCGCATGCGGCGTTTGGGGAGCCGTTTTGTATGGGGTTGGTGAGGTGGCTCGAGGGGGCTGTCGAGCGTGCGTTGTCGCCGGTGAACAGCAGCAGCAACAGCAACAGCAACAGCAACAGCAACAGCAACAGCGAGGCAGGGACGGGGGTGGGGGTGCACAAGGACAAGTGTATCGTGTGCATGGAGGGTCCGCAGTTTTCGACGAGGGCGGAGAGCGTGATGTATCGTGCGTGGGGAGGGGATTTGATCAATATGAGCGTGTTGCCCGAGGCCAAGTTGGCGCGCGAGGCCGAGATTGGGTGCGTACCAGTGGGGGGGGGGGAAGTGCTGAATGGCTCGTGTTGATGTTTTATATGGACAGGTACGCGTTGATCGCGACGGCGACAGACTATGACTCGTGGCGTCCACACTCGGACGTCGTGACCGCGTCTCAGGTGCTGCAGACGCTTCGAGCTAATGCGAATACGTCGCGTCATGTCGTGGGGGCTATCCTCGAGGACTTGCACGCTGCTGTGCAGGACGGTTTGTTGAGCGGGGAAAAGGGCAGCATGACGTTCTCCATCATGCCGAGGAGCGTGGACCAAAGGGAAGAGGATGTTGAGAAGCTAGCGTATATCCTCCCCGAGTACTTCAAGCCTTGCACTGCCAACCCCAACTAGGCTACGTATTTATTCAAACCATTTAGATCCTACACCGTCACAGATAATTAAACGGAACGAAACGACGTGGTCAATTAGTATCGTACAAGTGTTTCCAGCAGGGGATTGGAGATTTGCATACAAAAAAAAATGAAACAGCGACTAGAGGTAGCAATAGAACAACATACAACAGAGTGAAAAGCAACGACAAGGCATCTCTTATACACTAGTCAGAAAATGATGCGCCAGCGCACCGTTTATAATAATAAAAATGTCCCTCTCAACAATCGAGATCCTCGTCCCCGTCTGACCGGACCAACTCCAGATAGCTCTCTGGTACGAGGGCATGCAGACCCGTGTCCTTGAGTCCGTCCTTGACTGCGACTGCCCAACCGACACCGCCACCTCTGCCGACGATACGGACGAGTTGGTCTTGGTCCAGTCGCATCTCTGCCGTGCCTTCCGGTTCAAAGGCGTACAAGGCGCGATACAGTCCCGGACAAAGCGGTGGATCGTACCCCTGCTCGTCCAAAAATGGGTCGTCCGTCTGCATGTCCACTTCCACTTCCACGTCCATATCCATGTCCACATCGTCCTCGTCCTCGTCCCCACGCCCGTCTGGATCCTCGCCGCCAAAATTGCGATCGAGGTCACCGCGACTCGGGAAACCAGCGGTACTTGTGTCTGCACCCGGTGAACCCCGCCATGCACGACCGAATCCTCCCCACTTGAAACTTGGCCAGGATTGTGAACCGTCCTCGACGATGTCGTGCCACATCTGTTGCATGCGTTCGCTGTCGCCGTCTTCGTCTTCGTCATCGTCGTCGTCGGTGGTGGTGGTGGTGGGTGTGGATGCAGAGGTGGATGCAGATGCGAGACGTCGTGCGAGGACAGAGGGTCGGTTTGCACGGGGGACGTTTGGACCTTGACCTGTGAAGCGTGGATCGGACTGTTCGAAACCGTAGTCGCGAATGTGAATGAACACGGGGTCGGGTGTAGGTAGTCTGTCGTTAGCGGTCGTCATACCAGAGATGGGTCGTGACGTGCGACGTGACACGGCGGGGGAAGGAGGAGCGGGACGAGAAGAAGTGAGAAGCTGAAGGATGCTTTAGTGTTATGAAGAGAAGGAAGGCGCGCGCGTATGAAACTTACTATCACTACGCCGTTCAAAGTAGACATTCAGAATTTTTTTCTTTCTAATTGGTTGCCAAAGTGATGAATATTATTTATCCTTGTTTGTACAACTCTATCACCATTGATGCATCGACGCGCAAATCGAAGCTCGACGAGCCAACGACGCAGCTCGCTTTAATTCAGAAGAAATCGTCTCTCGTTCCCATCCTCGCCGCGGATAAAACACGTCGTGTTGCTTCATCGGCCGTTCGTTCGTACGCCGTCGTCGTTGTGCACTCAACATTCGGCGCACCTCTTCTCGCAGCCCGTCGTTCTCCACACCTCTGAATCCCCCGCTTAGCCGACCGAGCCCATCGAACAGACACCCGTCTCCCCTTTCCACGCCCTCGAGTCCGAGTCCGATCGGTCGGTGTGCGACGCCGTGTCGCACAGCTTCGGGTGTATTGTGTGGTACGCGAAGAAACGTGTCATCCGCACGCGCAGAGTAGGGCGGCGGTGGTGGTTGGAACGCGTGCGTGTCCACGAGGGGTGCAAAGGGAATCGGTGCGACAGTGAGCAACGGTCGACGTGTTCTTGGCTTGTTGGCGACGGGCAAGCGCGACTTTGCAAACGATAAAAACTTGTGGCCAAGCATGCCAGTCGACGAGTGTTTGTGTGGGCTCAAGTTCATCTTGTTGTTCGACCAGCTGATTCGTCTGCCATGCTTTAAGAAAGGGGGGGGCTGACTTGGCTGACAAGGCAATTCAATCGGCGATTGAAATTTAATATATCAATCACCCGACCTTTTCCATTTCAGCCGGCAAAACATGCCCACCCCCTCCATTGGCAAAGAATATCTTGACCCTTTGCAGGCCATCGACCATCTGCAGACTTATACCAGGTCAGATGGCCTCTCCGTACAGGAGCTCATGGACTCACAGCTCCATGGGGGGCTCACTTACAACGATTTCTTGTTACTCCCCGGAAAAATCGACTTTGCTGCGTCCAACGTCGTCACAGAGACAAAGATCACCCGCAACGTCGCTTTAAAAACTCCCTTTTTGAGTAGCCCAATGGATACCGTCTCCGAAACTGAAATGGCCATCAGTCTCGCTCTCTTGGGTGGTATCGGTGTCATTCATCACAACCAGACCCCCGCTTCACAGGCTGCCATGGTTCGCGCTGTAAAGAGGCACGAAAACGGTTTCATCACTGATCCGATCGTATTCTCTCCTAACCACACCATCGCTGACGTGTTGGACATCAAGGCTCGTCTTGGATTTTGTGGCATTCCTATCACCGGTACGTCCCGTCTCTGTCCCGTTTCTACACGTGATGTATACACATTCTCTCTATATAACCTTCGTTCTTCCGAGCAACGGATTCAGTCTGTGATCTGCGGAATTAGTTATGGCTCTGATATCTACATCCTTGTCTTTATCACGACCCCTGATCATTGACCCATTCAGACACCGGATCTCTCGGTGGAAAACTCGTCGGCATCGTTACATCACGCGACATCCAGTTCGAGGACCCATCCACCCCCCTTCATGAAATCATGTCAACAACCCTCGTCACCGCTCCCCAAGGCGTCACTCTCCACGAAGCCAATATTATCCTCCGCTCCTCAAAGAAGGGAAAATTGCCCATCATCGACGACCAAGGCCGCCTCACCTCCCTCCTCGCACGCTCAGACCTCCTCAAGAACCAAAACTATCCACTCGCGAGCAAGAACCCCGTGAGCAAACAGCTCTATGCAGCAGCAGCCATCGGCACACGCCCAAACGACAAGGATCGTCTCCGTCTCCTCGTCGACGCCGGCCTCGACATCGTCGTTCTCGATTCATCCCAGGGAAACTCGGTCTTCCAAATCGACATGATCCACTGGGTCAAGCAGACATTTCCACACCTCGAGGTCATTGCAGGAAACGTCGTCACCCGCGAACAAGCCGCCAGCCTCATCGCAGCCGGTGCCGATGCCCTCCGCGTCGGCATGGGCAGCGGCTCGATCTGCATCACCCAAGAGGTCATGGCTGTCGGTCGGCCACAGGCAACCGCTGTATACGCCGTGTCCGAGTTTGCAAACAAGTTTGGCGTGCCTGTCATTGCAGACGGCGGGATTAGCAACGTGGGGCACATTGTCAAGGCGCTGGCGCTGGGCGCGAGCGCGGTCATGATGGGCGGCCTACTCGCAGGCACGTCCGAGGCACCGGGAGAGTACTTTTACCACGATGGCAAGCGGGTCAAGGCCTATCGTGGCATGGGCAGTCTTGAAGCCATGGACGCGGGTAAAGCTGGTGCTGCCAAGCCCAGTGGCCCGGGCTCGACCAAGCATGCACCCCAGCCGACGAGTGCACCGCATGAGAATGCAGCGACCACAAGGTACTTTTCCGAGTCGTCGGCGATCAAGGTCGCGCAGGGCGTGTCGGGAGATGTGCAGGACAAGGGGAGCGTCAAGGCGTTTGTGCCGTACCTGCATGTCGGGTTGCAGCATAGCTTGCAGGATGTCGGGGTACAGAGCGTGAGCGAGCTCAAAGAGGGCGTGCAGGCAGGCCGTGTCAGGTTTGAGTTGAGGACGGCGAGTGCGCAGGTCGAGGGAGGTGTGCATGGTTTGAATTCGTGCGTCCTTTCGTTTCTGTTTTTCTCGGTGATGCTGATGTGAATGAATAGGTATACAAAGAGGTTGTACGCTTGAGTGGTGGAACGGATATATCATGGTACTGTAAAGTATGTGGAGGATATCATGGCGCGCTTTGCTGGATCGAGCGATGCCTTGTGAAGAATCTGATTCGTATGCGGTGGATTGATAGATCGTGGCTCTCGTCAGTACCTTGTCGAGGTCAGTCCCTGAACTCGTTGCGTTCGTGTTTGAGACAAGTGTTATCTCTTTGGGTCCGAGGACACGGGACATCCAATCCAACCCGACACCTCCACATTCGGCGACGGGCTGCGCTGATGGTTCATTCGCGCGATGCCCGCGGTTCCCGTTCTCGCTTCACCAAAGTGAGTGGCGTAACGAGGGGGACGCTTGGGATTGAAAGAGCGTTACATGCGATATTGCAGTCCAAGATGGCGGCGACATGTGAACCCACACAGGTCTGACACGCAAGGAACATGCATCATCTTGTTCCAACCCGTGGGTCGGTTCGACGAATCGATTTTAAACCGCATCAATTGAAAGTTGGGTAGGTCAGCATTCGGCGATCATGTCCATCACGATTCACCTACGGTCAACGGCGTATAGCGACCCCGGGCCAAAAGTCGTGACCGTCGATCGTTTTGTGATGTGGTTCGGTCAGGGGATACGTCCCGGGCGGGGTACCTCTCCGGCGAGTTCAATAAAATGGTATAAAGGTTTTTCAGATGCAGGTGCGAGGAACGGATGGGTAACATTGAATTTTTAAAATAAAAAAAAATTATTATGGGATATGTGGAAGTCGACTTTTTTTCCTTTTTCCTTTTTCTTTCGAATCAGGGACCGTGACAGGCCAACCCAAGAGCGGTGTTTCGAGTCGTACACTACTCGTATACACTGGCAGTATGGTATCATGATGTTCCGAAGCGGTGTTCGGAAGACCGTCCGTTATCGGTTATCGATCTGACGACGATCCGTCTCTAACGGTTTACGATCTCGATGATGATGATGATGATGATGATGATGGCGTACTATGCACGTAGCTGAATCTCGGTCATGCCAGTGCAGTCGATACGACCCACGATTGCAGTATACCATCCTTTGGTGATAAAGATATACTCCCCCATCCGACTGCGTTCATATTAGAATGCAAAAAAAAAAAAAAAAAAAAAAAAAAAAAAAAAGGGCG
>JBBPLC010000438.1:0-21716 GCA_038089535.1 Hemileccinum rubropunctum | reverse complement strand
TCAGGAAGCCCCTGTGGAAGTCTCCGGTCGTTAACCACACGACTCGTCCTTGTCTCCGGTCGCCTTCCTCGCGACTCGTCCCGTCGATAAGCAAGCCCCTTAGTCGACATCCCTCGTCTCCCAGGTCTACGATCGTTCCTACCCGGACCGACTGTAACAGGATCTCTATCCAAAATGATCAAGTTGTAAAGTCCAAATTGTTTGAATACATAATTATAAAAGAGCTGGGAAACTCCTGCTGCATTGATGATTTTAGTACAAGGAATGAGAATTACCCCCTTAGTAAGCCCATGGTTGACCACAACCATAAGAGAATCAAAGCCAGAAGAGAGGGGTAAATTGGTGACAAGGTCAACAGAGAGTTGTTTGAATAGGAGGGGGGAGGAGGACAGAATAGGAGATAGAGGTGGGGTAGTGGAGTGGGTGTTCACCTTGTTTTGCTGGCAGGTGGTGCAGCCTAGGATGAAATTGTGGATGAAGGAGGTAAGACCTGGTCACCAGAAGTCCTGTTCAATGAGGGCCTTGGTGTGGAACTGTCCAGCATGTCCAGAGGTGGGGGAAGAGTGTATGGAGTGGAGAAGGGAGGAATGGCAAGATAGGGGAATGTAAAGGCAAGAGTGAAAGAAAAGATGGCCATTGTCAAAGGATCAATCAGAGAGGGAGGAGCAAGGGAAGAGTGGTGAGTCTTGTTGGAAGTGTTGGAGGGCTTTGAGGATGAGGGGGTCAGAGGAGGAGGAATGAATGTGATTCATGAGAGATGTGTCCAGCACAGAAATAATCACTGGATCTAGGAGGATAGCTGCATCTATATTGTCCAGGGAGGTGTTGATCTGGTCTTTATGTGATAGGGCATCTGCTGGTCCCATCATAGATCCAGGAGTGACCTTCCATATGATGTCAAAGTCCTGAAGGAATAGAGACCATTATGCTTGTCAACAAGATAATTTCCTGGGGTCCTTGAGATAGATTAATAAGCAAACAGTATCAAACCCAAACAGTACCAAACTCAAGTCCAGGTCTCATTCTCCCGTCATTTCGTCCCCTAACCTCGCGTCATCATGTCTGATGGTGACACCTCGATGGATATTGATAGCCCAAAGGGCGTTGACAACACGACGAATTTCCACTTCTCATCTCATTCCTCTTCAGGATCAATACCGGACTACACAGAAAACCAGCATCGTGAAATGGACAACGCAGTGGCTAACCTGCTAGACGTGTATGGGTTAAACCGTCAGGGATTCACCACGGACCGTGACCTGATCCTGGTGCTCAAAAGTGTAGTTGATTCTGATGGTAGACTGGATCACAAATATCGTGATATTCGTCGTGCGAGCGAACTCTTGAAGAGCGATGGGTTGTTAAAGTCCAAGGTAGCAGATGCTTGGAAAACTGGTTCGTATCACGATCTTCGCAAGCTCGGTACGCACGTTAATCATCCGTAGTCGGTTTGCGGCTTTTGCTCACGCTCCTCGTCACCCCGTAGACATCCTTCGGCCTCTGGTTACATCATCATCAAGTAGGTTTCTCGTCGCACGCGGCTCAGTTTTTTCTTACGCGATTCTTACGCGAAACGCACAGTACCCATGTCCGAATCCCAGTTGAAACTGTTGAAGAAGGCCCTAACTACCACTTATGAAGGTTGTGCCCCTGACGCTTTCTATGAGTATCTCACAAAAAACAACGCGGCATTTCACACGCGTGGGAAGAAGAAGTATTACGCCAAGTTTTGTTCCATAGTCCAGAGCTCCGGTACTGGAAAGACACGTTTAATGCTCGAGGCAAGTTTCATCATTGCGGGCCTGACGATTGAGTTGATACCTCCATGAAGCTTCGCAAAAAGGATGTGTGTGTGTTATATATGAACATTCGATCCCCAACGGACAAACAGGGATATCCTGATCGCGATGATACACCCGCGAATATCCTTACCGCCCCTTGTACCTCTGAAGAGGCGTATCGTGCCCGGTGCTACATATTTTTCGCAGCCGTCTTCAAAATCCTTCAAACGTCCTTGCAGAACAACCAGCCCCGTTCAGAATGGTACGATAACATGTGCGAAATTGGTAGCCCTGCTCGTCACTCCTTTTTTGTGGATCTGGATCGGGAGTACACTAACGCAAGTACAGCGAATATATGATGTCTATTACCGTATTCACATATTCAGTAGGTCAAAAGCAAGTCGCCCTCGGGAAAGGAGTACAAGGAGATCATGATGAAGTACTATGGAGAGATGGTTACTAGTCAGAGCTTCCCACAGGCCACGAATCACAATCCTAAGGTGGTGATCGCTCTCGACGAGGCTCATGTATTGCATGACAACTGGGAACCAGAATTTTCCCGAGTAAGTGTGCTACTCCGGACTATCAAGGAATACTCGGAGTACAACACAGAGAGAATTTGGGTGGTGTTTGCTTCGACAACGTCAAAGGTTGTACACTTGGCATCTCCTCAAGCTCTATGTACGTGACCTCATGATATTTTAGTGTTACAATTTACAATGATCCTAGTTCCCTCAGCCAGGGTCGCCGTCAAGGGACATCTACTTTTCCCGCCGTTTACGCAACTTGGATGGGATCAAAACGCCCCGGTACTTGGGGAGGTTCAACCGGATAAAGTTGCAAAGGCGGGGCACATCCTTCGATATGGACGTCCATTGTGTGTATTTTTTTTGGTCTCGTGCTTTAATTTCCACTAACTGATACACAGATGGGCTTCACTGAAGGGTTACACTCTTGAACATCTGCTTTCGCTCGCCGCAGAGAAGTTGTGTGGAGGGGAGAATTTTGATCTACAAAATAATCATCAGGTGTTCGCAGTGCTTGCTCAAAGATTCGGCCTCGACATCCCTTTCGGTCATCGCGATGCTGTTGGTTATGTAGAGACTTCGGTGGCAAGTCATCTCCGCGTGTGTATCAACACCACCGAGGATCGAATTTGGAGTTATTCCACCTACCCTTCCGAGCCCTTTCTGTCATGTGCTGCTGCCTCTTTATTGCTCCAAAACACTTCCCCCATTGAAGATCAACTGGTCAACTCTTTGGGCACGCTAGGGAGGATGGTCAACGAAGGGGTGATTGACATCGGCCAGATTGGGGAGTTTGTCAGCCGTTTCCTCTGGCTCCTCGCGAAGGATTTTTTTGTTCGCAGCAGGGTTGAATTTAGTGTCGAGAAGAATCCGCAAGTCTCGCAATTCGACCAGGAACTTTTGGACTGTCGACTGGTCTCGGTTGTTGATTTCCTCAAATTCGTTTTTGGGCCAGGATTCTGGGCAGAGAAAGGGGTGACGGAGGCTCAGAAGCAGTTTGAGGGTGCTTACATCAATTTCTCCCACTGGGTTTCGATGGACTACAACATCAGACGCGGGAAGGATTTGGAACAACTGCCGTATGTTACATGCTCGATTTCTTTTCAATCCTGACCTCACCCATAGCATCGAGCAATGGACGCTGTGCCACTGGGAACGAACAAGCGCTGTCCAATGCTGTCACAACCAACCTTTGATCGATAAGGTTATCCCAATGTACTTTTTCAACAGTGACGGCCGAGCTGGGGTATCACACATTCTTATTTCGGACAAGGCTCGAATCAGTTCTCAGGGGTCTACACTGAAAGACATCCATCGTGACCATCGCAATATCGCTCCCGGCTACCGTGGTCTTCCATACATCGCAATTTTGGTAGACCTTGGTGTGAAGAAATCTAACTTGCAGGTCTCGCTAGACCCATCTTCGGAGGATAAGGATACGTGCCTGCGTATCCATGCATCCGGTCTTAATGCAACGACGTACCCATTTCTGGGTGGCCTGGAGAAGGTCACAGAAATTCTCAAGGACTTGTACAAACGACAGTCTGCTCCTTCTAGCGGTGGCCGGTTGCAGGACCTCCAGGATCAAGTGCGGTTCGGAGCGTCCAGCGAGCCACGCTACATGAACTTGAAGAAACGCAAGTGATAGAAGTTCGGAACCAGCCGCAAGAGTAGTGTGCATCTTTAGTGTAACTGTATGATCCGAGCAGAAGACTGTACTATGTGTCTATGTTCATTGTGATTCATCAGCGACACCATACTCAGCTTCCAAAAATCTAAGCAGTGAGCTGGTCACTATTGTCTTCGGTCTCAGAAAGTTATGCATAGGTGGGGTACAACTTCATGCCAGTGGATCACTTGCTTCCGCTGCATCTTCTGCACGACCAATTCTTCGCAGCGCCTCGATATTTGACAAGGTACATGGCGCGTATTTCAAATGCGATCTAGATGAACGGACCACATACCGAGAGATCCGCCCAGCACGATGAAACTTTCAACTGACAACTGACGTTCGGTCGCCCGCTGAGGTAGCTTCCTTACTCCTCCGTCCAGGGATTGTCCAAGAGGAGCAAGACACCAACACACTCGCGGACCGTGTGTTCAAGCGACGCACAGGATGCGCATCCAGGTAGGATTCGAGGGGGTTCTCTTACGGGTTGATAGTGGTAAGGGGTATGGCAGATTGCCAAATTGGATGAGCGGCGCCAGAAGGTGTAGTGGGGCTTGGTAGGTCCCCTTCTTCGCTCTAAACCCGTCAGTGGTTAGCGTACTTGAGATTTAAGGCTATGGTTTGGCAAGAGCGTTTCGTTGGCTCCGGGTGTGAACCACGGGTGAGGACTTGAGAAATTCAGGATACTTGCTCGTGGCAAGATTGGTGGCTGAGTATTTTCTTTTTGTATGCATACATGGAAAACCTGTAGAAGAGCCGCCCCATCGGAGGACCTCCAGATGATCTGTAAATGACAGCTTGCACTTGCTATTACGCTCAGAATACAGCAGATTCCGCAAAGACGGTCTAGCTGTTAAATTGTCTAAAGTCCATGCGACATAGACGATCTGGCATTCTATACGACACCAGAAGCAGCCGGCCGAACAGCATCCTCGTCTCTGCCTATCAAGTGCATCAGTGTGCCGTCCACACAATATTGCGGTATGCGCACCTTCGAGAAACTTTTGCAAAAACGTGCGCTGGGGTCTCTCATCAACTTTGAGAAGAATACCCATCACATGGTCCGTTTGTTTCCAACAATTGAGGGTCTCCTGGAGGTCCTGACGGCCCTTGTGAATGAGAACCTCGATCGCGCGCGAATCGGTAACGTGTCGGTTTGCTTCGAATTTTTGGCGGATGCAGTGTCGGACGTAGGCAGGTGTGACGGGGATGGCGTACAAAGAGACAATTTCGGGTGCCTACATGCATTCCGGTGTGAACGTTTTGTGACAACGTTCTGGAGACGACTCACTGCTCGAACCCAACCTCTGTAGAGGTCAATAACACGCCTACGAGCCTCCTCAGGACTGCTCGAGAAGCGTGAGACCTGGGCTAGACGGGAGGGTATCGTTGTCATCGTGTCTTGTTTCAAAGTCAAACTCGGACAGACTCGATACTTTACTTGCTGATGTAAGCACACAGGCGGTGATTTCCTGATTTGGAGATGACTAGGTTCTTATCTACCGCCACCGCCCCACGTCCTTTGTGCTTTAACTCCATTCCCTTGTGTAACATGGTCAGAGGTCCAGGCAAGTAAAATGTATCTATGTGTACTTTCTATTCAATACCAGCTCACTGGCAGGAAAGTACAAGACTAAACGCGGTGGGGGGAGGAACTTTAGGTGAGCGCGTCGGTGGCAATCACCAGACGAGATCGGATGGTACTCACAACGTATTAGTCGAGATATGGTACTAGACAACAACGGGGTAGCTGAATCAAGAACGTACGTGTGCTTCCATCATATACGAGCATCCCTAACTTTTATCATTGTTTACCAGATCCCGTCGTAAGAACGCCCAGGAGGACGAAAATGACGAAGATGACGAAGATGACGACGACGACCTGGAGGAGGAGGAGGATGAAGATGACGATGAGGAAGAAGAAGACGAGGCCGCTGCCGGACCGGGCGCCTCTGTGCAGCCGGAATTGACGCGCGTCGAACGACGTGAGCTCAAGAGGAAGCAAGCAGCCCAGAAACAAGCCCAGAAACAAGGGGTAGATGAAGATGACGAGGACGCAGATCTCATCAATCCAAATCACGTCGAGAAGAAACTCACCATCTCAGACTTGGGCTCGAGAGAATTATCTCGCAAGGAAAGGTACGCCTAATGTTCCAATCATGGTTGTCGCGTGTGGTTCAGTCGCGTTGACTGTGATGACGTAGGGAGGCAAAGGAGAAGAAGGAGGCCAGGGATAATTACTGGAAGGTAGGCACCGTCCATACCCGGTGGTCGAATAACGTATATCATCCGATCATCCAGCTTCATCGTGCTGGAAAGACAGACGAAGCAAAGTCAGATCTTGCTCGTCTGCAGAAAATTAGAGAGGAACGCGAGGCTGCGCAGGCCAAACGCAAGGCGGAAGCGGAAGGTCTGTATGCATTACCCACACACCTCGTCCCTCCGCATTGACAGAGTATTGCACTGTACAGCCAAAGCAGCAGAGATGGAGGCAAAGAAGAAGGCACAAATGAGCGGGAAGCGTGTTTAACCCTGGGCGGTATTGCCTAGGTTTATTACCATCACACCAGATTAATTCTTGATGTTGTAAAGTCTCGTCGGTCGTCATCTACTAGTATGAACAACCTTGCAGCTGATTTTGTGCAGCTGGGTCACGATGGACGAGTCCCGAGTCAACCCGGACCCGGCCCGCCTCCCCTGAAATATATTTGAAAGTGACTTCAAGTTGCCAATGTTCCCATTTGGCCTCTTTAAACGGGTCGTGACTAATCTCTCGACCCGTCCATGTTATGCATTTGGCGTCTACCATCTATCCTATCAATAATACCATTAGAAGCGTAACCTAGTCACCGCACGCTCGTTTGTAGCATCGCTCTCGCTTACACAAGTAGAACTTCTTTGGGCAGAGTGATAATTTCGCTCGACCGTGATTTTTACGTCCTGCGATTTGTGTGATCAAGAAGACTCTGATTCGATATGCAGCAGCATTGAGATAGAGCATTCAAGGTAACCCTGCACTATCATCGTGCTCATTTGTTACCGACACTCGGATAAACTAGACGATTAAACTTGAATAATTGAATAGGTAAGTACTGCGGGGGGTCAATCGGGAGTTGTATGATTTCCCTGATCTCAATCTTTGGCACAAATTACATTTAGAGATACAACATCAGAGAGGAGAGGACTAATTACCTCTGAGCCGACCGGGGGTTCAGAGTCATCTAGATCAGATGTGATTGTCCACCCTCTGGTCTGGTCATCATTCGGTGCAATACTGAATAGAAACGGTTTAGTGGTGCACGTAATCAATACACTGAAAGCAAGCCTACGACTCACACGTATGCCTGCTGAGGCTCACTGTAGGTGACATGCCAAATCGTATTCACCTCAGGGTCAAGGGAAGCCGTGACCTTGCCATTAAGCACCCCGATGTTTTGGTATGAACCGATTTCGAACCGATAATTCTCCGAGTCGTCGTCCAGCTGTGTGATTCTCCACTATAACCGACGAGGTGAGTCTTGCATGCGAGATGAAATCGAGAGACGGTCATACGACTTGAACAGGTTCTCCGAGGCGAACCGTCTGGAACGGATGGAGAGCATTGGTGACACTAGTGATTGGGTTGCCCTGGAGTAAAGAGACAATTTTATAAAATCCAGAGCCAAGTTTCGCCCCAAACATTATCGATGCGTTAGCTATGGGGAGAGGTTTGGAGATATGGGTACTTTGCGCGGCGTACGTTTTATAGCTGACAGAAGACGAGCACTCTCGATGGCCGGGTGTTACACCGTCCAGCATATCTCACGGCCACCGCAATCCATTCACACTTTGGTTCGAGAATTGCGCACTGAGCAAGTCGCAAGTCAGACATGTCCGTTTCATGAAACTCTTTTGGGGCGGTGTACATTCGCACCAAGGAATGACCGGTTCGTAGAGGAGCTTCCAAGAGAGAGTCTAGACCCAACTCTCATATCAACATCACTAGGCGCAGCATATAATTAACGAGTCTCCGTACCCCATGACTCGTCGCGTTATCCACGCATGATGATATCTCCTGAGATCACTTGAAGTAATGTCTGCACAGAATTTCTCTTAGTCGGCTACACCACGAATCTGGCGACATCGTGGCTGGAAGTCCGCGAATTAACGAGGCCCTCAGCTTGGTCAGTTCGTAGTCAGATTAATTATCAGAAGTGTTAATGGGGCCGTGGCATGTCCATCGTGTGAATGAGGCACCTCGAATCGATGGCGCTATCTTGATGAACGTGACATGGGCGCATCTTGTCATATGACGCGGTACTAGTAAATCCCCCAGGGCGAAACAGAACCTTCGGAAGTTGACATCACGATATAAGCAGTAAACGGTTGAATGTACCTATAACTTGTTAGTATGGAATGTGCCCGAGAATAGGTGGTGCAAAGCTAGGTTTATCAGGAGGAACCCGTCCAACCTGTATCCCTATGCTCACTCGCCAATGGTCCCAGAAGGCTATCACGACGCATTTTGCAGAGTTTAAGTCGGGTGAAAATGTCGTCCGAAAATTAAATACTAGGTTAACACATTTAGTCGTGTATCGTGCGCGTTTGATCTGTTTGATTCTTTTGAGGGACTTGAGCGGTAAAAGAGCTCTCGCGCGATGGCCTAAACTGTAGAGCACATGGGGATGGAACACATTTTTGAGTTTAGGATGAACTAGGTCAAGGCAAGCTACGGGGAACGGACTCACGACGAGCAGTGTTCATGCTAGAGGGTCTGTTTTTGTTTTGGATTGTCTCCCGACATGTTGACAAACCCATCGCGCCAACTCCAAGCAAGGCAGACAATGAGCCAACCAAAAGGAGCTTCAACTTCATGCTCTCGAGGACGCTACTACTCGTTTGATTTCAGTGATTTACAAGCCACAATTGAACGCGTCTGCTGGCAGACAAACGCAACAAACGTACGCCCTGGTTCGAATCCACCCAGCAAACTCATCGCTCCAAATCGCCCCGCGTTCGCATACACATTCACTAACGGGAGACCCCACGCCAACAACCACACCACCAACCACGCCCGTCCCCACATCCCACCCACCGTGCGCCCCGTCACCCTCTTCCAGACCAGCTCCAACACGATCCCAACCCCATTCATCACCCAGAACCCGATCATCACAAATGAGTTTCCACCGTGTCCCGCTGACCGCAGTTCAATGTCGTGAAAGATACCTGACACCAAAAATGCACCGAGTAGCCCACCCAACCTCCCAAATACGCAATTCAACGGCTGCGCGCCGAGCGTCAACACTATATCTCGCATCATCTGGTGCCACCGCCGCCCCCACAACTCCCCTATTGAACTTGACCGCCACGGCGCGTTAAACAACGGGGGCCACTGCGACGGATGCTGCCGAAGCACCACTACACCCACCACCGCAAGCAGCTGATGCGTGTACTGCAGCCCAAAGTACGCCAAACACGCTGCGAGGCTTGCCACGAGCACCCCGCGTGCCAGTGCCAGTGCCGGTGGGAGTGCACCGTCGAACAACGGTCCCCCCTCGAGCGACCCAAACGTCTCAGGGCTCATCGCGCGGATGCTTTACATGCACACGTCGAACGCGAGGGCGTTCAGCACGACGCTCGCGGTCGACACCAGCACGAACGTGACTCGCGCGTTGGTTGTGAATACCGGCTTGGACACGACGAGGCCGCGCGGCCAGTTCCATCCGATGCCCCGCGGATTCAGCAACAGGTCCCAGGTATTCCAGCATGCGGTGTAGATGTTAGCCATGTTCGATCGTGACGTGTCGAGGTTTCCGCTATCAACGGGACTATAACGTTGATACTGTAGGTGCGCAAAAACCCATGTAGTAGTCCGCGTCAAGATGGAGTACATCTGCATCTGCGGGCAATGTTGTCGACCCAGAGTGCAGCACAGAACGATTGGTATATACGCACGATGAGGATGGAGTTGATCTGGACGTGTGCTGAATCTCCTCCCGACACATCCACAAACGTCGCACGCCAAGCTAACCAGATTACGATGGGTAAAAGCGCCAGCCGGTAGAAACGCGTTCCTTCGAATTGAACTAGCACCCCCATCAAGTACTGACATACGAAAGGCGGGACAATATACGCAAAAAAGGTCGCTTTCGTGAGCCCAATCTTGCGTGACGTTGCAAACATATCTTCAAAGTCAATGTAACTTTGTGGCAGATCATTAACTGGGAGCCCTGCTTTGTGTGGAAAACGAGGAGACAAACCTTGCATTTGAAACCATCATGTGAGGGATGAATCGGGGGCGAATCCTGTCGTCTGACTGATTGATTAGTTATTATAGTCCACCGGCCATGTTGAAATTGTTTAGCTTCATAACCGCAGTTCGTCCACTCCGACTCCGTGCTACATCCGTCGGAAATGAATCAGCTACGCCACATCTGTCTGCCTGCCCATCACGCTCACGATCAAGTGGTGGAAAGCCGACACGTATGTACCCAATTCACATTCCCCAAACATGATGTGCAGCCCCATTCTCAAAGCACGTATCTGAAATCTCAATTCTGTCGGTTCATCAAATCCATGAATGCATGTCAGAGATCCCGTCAATGGTCGGCTCTGGTTGGGGAAAACAACAACTGCACCTTATCCACCTTGACCTGCGCAGGCGTCTCGTCCTCCGACACATTTTCAATAAAGATCCTCAACCGGTTCAGCATCCCGCCGTGTGTTTTCCCGCCCAAACAGCCAGCGGATGACGAGTAGATGGCCGACAGGCTATATCTCCAGGATCCCAATTTCAACATTACCCAGATGTCCATGTAATGTTTCCGATCCAGCAAAGGCGACAAGAAGCATCTAACAAACGTCGGGAAAGAGTATTTGAGGGTGGAGTGGACTTTAGCGACGGTGCCATTGATGTCTTTGCGGTCGACTTGAGCAGGGCATTATTGGGAGGTAAATGTAGAGTTGTTGGCAGCGTTGGTAGAGAGATAATAGTATGAGCCGTTGAATAATTTGGAGTAATATCTGGGGGTTCAGATGCTACAGAAAACTTGAGTAGGCGCTTGCCAGTGTGAATGGTCAACTTCTCGGGCACGGAGTGCGAGTATTACATAATGGGCTAGTAAGTATAACTTGGTGGCACTCTCCTCAATCTCGGACGTGGTCTCGTGTCATGAACTCTCGCAATGCATATGCCAACCAGCCGGACTTCCTAGACCTCGCAAGGCGCTATCCTCCTCTCCGACCACAGTATGTCCCATTTTTTTTTTATCCAGGAGTAACCCTATGATTACGTTTGTAGTGTGTTCTTGACAGACAAAGGACCTACCATCGATTTCAAGAACGCCCTTGCACAAAGGTCAGAGGAAATACCCCTGAATTAGCGCATCCTGTGCTTAGTGAATAATAGACGGTTAACAGAGGCGTTGCTTTACCTGGACTTTAATATCAGTCTCACTCTTCCCGACAATCGACTATGTCCACCTGTGAGCTGTCGTTTTCGGGATGCTTGTATAAAATTGTGACCATACATACTTTCCAAGGTACCGAATCGGTGCATCCTTTGCTTTTTGTTGTTTCATGAGACCGGACACTGACCAATGTTTTCAAGATTAAATTATGTACGTTGGATCCAAGATATTGTAAAGACGTTGGGTCTTGGTGACGAGATTGTGCGGGGGATTGATGTGTGAGCATTAATGAAGTCAATGAAGTTGACCTTCTCACCCCTCGGAGCAGCGGAACGGGAGCATCAGCGATATATCCCTTATTGGCATGCCGCTTGGAACCAAAGTGGTTCATTGTTGCTACTGGTAAGTCTTTCTCAACCTTGTCGACTATACACTGAAATTCAACCTTTCAAGACATCGACGAAAGCTCCCTTGTTTCGGCTCGAGAAAATGTCGAGCGCAATGGTCTCTCGGATAGAATTACCATAGTAGATATGTCGTCTAGCGAGTCAACCCTGCAGCCATTAGAAGAGGCCCTTGCAACATCGTATATCCTCTACCTTGGAGATCATGAGTATCTTTGAGCTGACTTCTCAACAGGTTTCACTTCACAATGTGCAACCCACCTTTTTATGCCAGTATAGAAGATATTGCTAAATCGGCAGAAGCCAAGGAATACGGACCAAGCGCAGTAAGTTTTTCGATAATGTCTTCAGCGCTTATAGTTACTTTTCAAGGTGTGCACCGGCGCTGAGAATGAGATGGTGACTCCTGGAGGCGAAACTTCGTTTGTCTCGCGTATATTCGCGGAAAGTCTACATTATAGAATGCGATGCAGGTCGGCCTATTACATTGGTGGGGTATTTAACACGTTTGAATCAACATTAATCAAAGATGGTATACATCGATGCTCGGAAAGATGTCGTCTCTTCCCTTGATAGTGGGTCTTTTACACGAACACCAAGTAAGCTTGCGCCCTCGTTCCTGGTGCCTGGCTAACCTCACATACAATCGAGGTCGACAACTATGCTATTACAGAATTTGTTCAAGGGCAAACACGGCGATGGGCCATTGCCTGGAGTTTCGGAACCCTTCGTCTTCCAGACGTGCGTGCGTATCTTACTTCCTGGATCATCATCTTTGATGCATACTGCATCACAGTCTTTGGCGCGTATACCTAATCTGACACTACAAAGCATAATGCCTTCTCGCACGACTCTTTACCAACAATTACCGAATGTCTGGTCATCGGAGCTCCTGCACTCCACGCTCCTCCGGGTGTTGGGAGGGATTGAAGGTGTTCATGTAGCCGCGGAACCGAGCGACTCTGCGTCAACCAAGATTCTATCGGTTCTTGTCACTGCAACGAAAATCACTTGGTCTCGGTCAGCGCGGAGGAAGAAAATGTCACGTCCGTTACAGCAGAGTTCCCAAGGGTCAATCATCATGCAATGCCGGATTAGTTGCATGGGTGGCCCGCACCCGGTTGGTGAGAAGCCGCAAGTGAAGGGTCCCCACCTCGTGTATCAGTGGGTTGACGGGAGTGACCGTGGCGTCTTTGAGAGTTTTGTCAGTCATGTCAACCACAAAGTTGCCGCCGTGGAACCAGGGTCATAAAGGTAACCCCGGCATTTGTTGGCATTTCCCGGCGCATATGCGCCGAAGTTATATCCATAAAATTCTGTCAATAATCCTGTTACTCCCAAGGTAAACGTATGCCCCTTTCAAGCAATATACTATGATGTATTCTTCCAGCTTTCTTCCGGCATCTTCCCATTCCTGTAGAGTACCCTCCTTATTTTGCCATTCCTGGATTATCCTCCTGATCTGATCCAAGTCTGCGGTGCTTTCATGTGGGATATGAGTTCCATCGTCCGCTGGTGACTCGAAAACCAAGATTCTGCCAAAGTTTTGGGACTACTTGGCGATGCTGTGCGAGAACGACTCGTATGTTTTCAAAACGCGCAATGCTGCTTCTATGTTACCTTTCGAGACAAGTTCGTGGGCCAGCAAACGTTAGGGTGGACGCATCCTGACATGCGTTAAGGGCTAGCTTCAATGGTTTCAATGGCCCCTGCCCCAAAATGAGGCTCCATTGCATAAGCATATGATCCAAGAACCGCGGCCTGGGTCAGCGTTGGATACATCATCGCGCTGACCGCGTCTCCTAAAAGTGCCGCAGAACTCGACACGAAATGGGGCAGCTTCCTGACAACATGAAGTGTCCATCTTGTTGGATTTTCCGGCGCGTGCAGCGGTCATCATCACGATCAAAGAACGACAACGTCGGTGTCCCTGCCAAAACTAGCCATGATTTCTCTCTTACACCACATATATGTCTGGACTTCGGGGATGATCCCAATCTATACAGCGTTTGACAAGCCCCTCTTTTTTATTCGTGGCCGACTTCTATAACCCGATGACCAGGAGGGGACGATGTGTCGTATGTATCCGGAACGTGAACGTATACGAACACGTTCAGTCATCGTCCCTGAACGATTGGCTAAGTCACTAGACGCTACAGCGATCCGGTCAATGTTATCTTGCGCAGTACGACCGTCCCCATCCCCGTGGGTACTACCACATGACAGAAAAAGTCAATCCGAGAGCTTGAACCCACGAAATGATGCAAAGTCGACTCATATATGTACCTATTCTTCTGCAGCTTTGGTCGTTCCTCTGTGGTGGTCTCGTTCCCCAATTCGTAGACGCCGACCGCACAGGCGCTGTTCCGCGACATGAGCGCAAGTATGTGCGTCGGATCAGACACGACGAGCTGGTCAACCACTGTGCACCATACTGCCATGCAAAACTTGCACCTTGCTCGTGGCGGGTTTTGAGCTGACATTTTTACCCGCGAAAATGGGCAACAGAAGGAGGCGTAAAATCCACCAGCATTTGAGGACAGTGCATTGATACAGTAAGTACTGGTAACTTGACTGGTTTTCCGCTAAAGCATTTTCCTGGAAAGCGAGTCAGCCGTTATAATTCCTTGCACCCTCCCTCGGCTGGCGTGGGGCCAGCAGTGTCTACCTTGGAGGAGACTCGTCTACTTTTGCCATCAAATGTATACCGGAGAGTCACATCACTGATGCAGGCATCAGCAAGTCGCAGAGATTGACAACCATGATTGCTGCCCGCACCATGAAAGATCTGATGAGGACTAACTGTTGATATAGTTGGCAGACATGCCATCGCTCCCGAAAAAGAAAGATACTGAGTGCCCTGGGAGAAATTCCTTTCAGTCGATTGGACTTGATGGGTAGCGATACCACAAACCTTTATTCGCACCTGCAATTTTCAGTATTGGATGGAAGTCATCATCTAAAATCTCGGAATGTCAACTTTGATTTTGGTCAAGTATCCAGAGCCGGGGAGATGTCGGTATCGGGATTGCCGCCTCGGCATGCAGCTGACGTTCAATCTGAGTATAAATAAACGCTTTCAGGGTTTTAATCTGCGTCGGGTCCTCTAATGGTCACGTGATCGTATAAACACAGCCTCCACATTATTGATCCAAACTAGTCAGGGGATATAGGAGCTTTGATGGCAAGACTTGGGCCAGAAACAACTGGCCAGAAACAACAAAGCTCAAGCAGCTGCAATATTTTCTTGGTTTATGTAACTATTATCATTGTTTTATTAACAGATTTAGCCAGTGACAAAACTAAGTAATGGGCAGGAATGCCCTATGCTATAGTACATTAGCTAAGAGTATAAGTCAAGTAAAAAGTACTCATCTCAGCTGCTGCCTAAGGTGGGTGAAAACAACTGAGGTGCCTGTAAGTGAGGTCAGGATATATATACTATGGGCAGAGATATACTTGTATTATGTTATCAAGTGACAAAAGGTTATACCACAGAAGCACTTCCAACTGTTCTGGTGTTTCTGAGTCTGGAAAGGTGTGGGAAAGTTCCAGAAGTGATTCTGGTGGTTTGGAGCTTGGAAGGGTGTGGGAAAACTTGGAAGTGGTTCCAAGTTTGGAAAGATACAGGAAACTTCTTAAAGTGGTTCCAGTAGTTCCAGAGATGCTTCCAGTTTGGAACTCCGGAAGAGCACGGGAATATTCCTGTAATGGAGTAGAATGGCAAATGAGGCTGAACCAACCCCAAACGAGGATAATCTAATCAGAACCAGGGCAGCCAAGGTCATCAAGAATGATAAATACAACAAGGACCCTATAATGGTGGTCAACCAGCAAAGGAAAGGAAATGAGCGGTACTCAAGTGTGCTCAGGCCCCATACAATGGAGGGTAAGACAAATGAATAAGACTGGCTAACCCAGTTGCATTGCTATGCTATATATAGTGTCTAGCTAGAGTGCACAGACCAAGCTATGTACTCTAGGGTAGGTCTAAAGTAAGAAATGTGGTAGTGGCAAGGCATGACATCATAGTGACATCATGGATCTAGACATAGTCCAGACCTGCAGTCATGTAAGTAATCACATGACCCTAAGGTACAATAGATAAGATAAGATCATGGCCAAGTCACATGATGGTGGGAACTAGTCATGTGACCTCAAAAGTAGAAATTGTAAGTCCGGGAAAAGGAGAATCAGGGAACGTAACAGTAAGTGGTGGTGTTGTAGCCTGAACTACAACAATTCTGGAAGTGGTTCTGGAATGTTGGTTCTGATATGGAACATGGAACTGCTGGGAATACACCAGAATATCTGTTCTGGTGTGTGCATTTCGGAATGATTTGGAACAACTATGATTGAATACTGTCAGCCAGATTGCTTGTTCCCTCAACAATCTCACCAAGAAATATGTGCCTTATACCTGGGAGAAGGCACAACAAAACACATTTGACACACTTAAAAAACAATTCACCAAGGCACCTTTTCTGGCATTTCCTGACTCCTCAAAGGAAATACATGTTGAAACAGATGTAAGTGATATCACCACCAGTGCAGTATTATTGATCCTAGAGGAGGATAACTCTTGGTGCCCTTGCACTTTCCTTTTGCATTCTTTTTCTTCTGCTGAGTGTTATATTTTGTGGACCTCATGCTATATTTTCACCTTTTCTTCATCTTTCATACTTAACATATTTCTTTCACTTTCAAAGTCACATGACCAGTGCATGTGACCATGAGATAGCTCACATGACCTGAGGCCTAGCCCCATGACGTCATTATGACATCATGTCTTATGTCACTTTAATTTCCATTTCTTTCACACAAGTACACTTTTTTCTTCCCACATGGACTTCTTATTATACTCATGTTCACCTCATTGCTTTCTTATCTATACTGGCCCTAAAGACTTTAGGACTCAGACAGCCTACCCTAAACACATCACTAGTCACTACTTAAACCCAATTCTCTTGCCATATCTCTCTTTTTCCTTAGTCCTATTCA
Organism: Hemileccinum rubropunctum; assembly: GCA_038089535.1. Taxonomy (NCBI): domain Eukaryota; kingdom Fungi; phylum Basidiomycota; class Agaricomycetes; order Boletales; family Boletaceae; genus Hemileccinum; species Hemileccinum rubropunctum. The sequence goes on along the minus strand of JBBPLC010000438.1, from coordinate 4,946 downwards.
CTTGAATTCCTCTTCTACTTTGGGGCTGCATTCACTTTGAGTACCACTCTTCTTATCCCAATCCATTTCTCTGCACTTTGCTGTCTTTGTCCTCATTATTGGATGCTACTTGTGAATGCTCTACCTGTCAATTTTATCATCACTAAATATCACGTCCTCATCCATGTCTGGTTGGACATTCACCACCATTAAGTCCATACTATAGCTGAAGTCACTGTTATCCTAAATTAGAATAACACCTCTTGTTTAGTTTTCAGTCCTGTTTCACTTGAATAGGACTGCTGTGAGACCAAACCAATATCCTTCTCCCTCACTTCCAGTATATGCACTCTTGTGACAATACTAATCACCTCATTCTCCGTCAACAGCAAGCAGCTCTCAACTTCCATGCAGTTCAATGTCTACCTACTCCACCTCTAGCACTTTCTAATCATCTTAATCCCAAACATCCTGACTTTGACCCTAATGATGACTGGATGCCTCTGCCCCAGCTCACTCTTATACACACTCCCACTCCTGCTCCCTTTCTTGCATATGCCCTCTTTCCCTCTCCTATTCCTATTCTGGCTCCTGCACGTCATCAGTGCAAAAAATACACTTGCAACCCATGAAATGCTTGAGTCAGGTATGTAATCCCCAGTTTCAAACACCTTTTCAATCTCTGCCCCTGCAACAAACTTCATTGCCCAACCAAATACAATGTCTGAAGGCACCCCATCTTCACCACCTGCTAACCCAAACACAACATGGGCTGACATCTGAAACACCATGGCCACCATGGCTGCCATGCTCCAGAATTTGCTGATGGCACAGCAACAAATTATGCAACAATTAGCAACTGCTGCCACTGCTGCTTTCTTCTCTCTATTATCATCCCTCCCAACATGACTCATCACCAACTCCAGTACCTGGGACAGCAACCACTTCTCTTTCCACCTCTGGTGAGTGAAGATAACTACATGGGTCCAATGCCAAGAAGGCTGGGACAAAAGGCAGAAAACTGCAGCCATTCTACTAAGAATGGTCAGTTGAGCTGAAGCCTTCTTACAGGTAATGCTTGAAAAATATCAAAGGAAAAGTTCTCCTAGTGGATGGCCCACCTGGGAAGAATTAAAAAAGGAAGTAGAGGACCACTTCCACATTGATGTCCTCACTGAGAAACCCTGCCATCACAGATGACCTTCCCACTTGGGAAGAAAAAGCCATCAAGATGGGAAAAATGTTTGAACAGATGTGGATGGAGCAAAATAAGCAAACATTCCGAAGAAATGCTGAACTGTGTGTCACAGAAGTGGGCACCCAACTGGGTCAAGGTGCTCCCATGGATATGCACGCTGTTCAGCCACAACAAGAAACCCACTCTTGTTACAACTGCAGTAAGCCAGGCCACCTTGTCCATGCTTGCAAGGAGCTGCACAAACCAAGAGGTTGCCCCATCTTTGATCCTGTCATGGGTTATACTCACTATGCTCCTCCTTACCCTGTTTCCCTCCACAAAATTCCCCTTGTGCCCACCACCACTATCACCACTGTTCCAGAAATGGCACAAGGTTTCCTGAATCCTCTGTGGATGATGGAAGAGGCCCAGGTCTATTACCTGGACTTGTTTGAAATGCGTGCCTGCAAACTCGCTGCTGCAGGGTTGAAGGGAGAAGGGAAAGCTGAGTGAAGCTGGGAGGTCTTTACTTGGCCAAGAATAATTTTTCTTCATTATCATCATTGCCTCATTCTATTTCCTGTAATTGTTTTGTTGTACTTGGGGAGATGGATAGTCTGTCTGATGATACTGACATACTGAACACTTATGATAGTTACGATACCACTTCCAAAGGAGTGTCTCCTCAGAGCGTAGCACTGGAACTAAAAAATATTGTGCTTAATTCTCCTATTTCAGACAAAAATTCCTTTTTCTCTAAATCCTCTCCTAACCTTAACCTTAGGAACACCTCTCCTGGTGGAGAGTTTGACATTGATACTAACATTTACTTTTAGAAAAATGAAAAATGGCAAAAAACAATGGAAAAAGCACTTCTTGACTCAGGTGTGGTATAGACTTTTGTTGATAAAAAATGGCTAATGTTCCTTGGCATTCCCACTAAAAAACTTTCCCTACCTCGATCAATTACTAATGCCAATGGTACTTTCTTGTCCCATGGCACTATTACAGATTATGTTTCTCTAGTTCTCTTGTACCAAGGTCACTCTGAAGGAGTAGATGCATTGATAACTAATTTAGGTACTCACCAGATTTATCTAGGCTACAACTGGTTTCAATGCCATAATCCACTTGTTGATTGGGTGAACAAGGAAATCAAATTTTGCCACTGCACCCGCAACTGTGTTACTATCAATGCAGCCAGCCTCATCAACGGGATCTGGAATCCCTCCATTCATTCCATCAAAGAGGGCCTGGCAGAAAAGGTACCTCTACAATATCACAAATTCCTTGATGTCTTTAGCAAGGAAGAATCTAAATGCATGCCTGTCCATAAACCCTGGGATCATGCAATTGACCTTAAACCTGACTTTGTCCCTAAAAAAGGTTGCATCATTCCTTTATTCAATGCTGAAATTGAAGAAGTCAGGAACTTCATCATTTCTGAACAAGAAAAGGGCTACATTTGGCCATTAAAATCCCCTCAAATGGTGCCCATATTCTTTATTCTCAAAAAAACTGGCAAGAAATGGCTTGTCATGGATTATAGGTATTTAAATGAGGGTAGAGTCAAAAACTCATACCCCCTTTCCCTCATATCCTCACTTGTTGACTACCTGAAGGGCGCTGACAAATGTATTTGCCTCGACCTTTGATGGGGATATAACAATGTCCACATCAAGGAAGGTGATGAGTGGAAAGCTGTATTTGTGATGCCCTTGGGGGCTTACGAACCTGTCATAATGTATTTTGGAATGACTAACTTCCCTTCAACATTCCAACAGATGATGAACAACATATTTAATGACATGTACACTGTTGTCATTGTCTACCTTGACAATATGTGCATTTTTATGAAAAACAAATCTGACAAGAAACACTCTGAGGTTGTAAAGGAAGTATTGCACAGGTTATGTGAAAATGACCTTTACACTAAACCTGAAAAATACATATTTAATGCCAAAAAAGTTAACAATATCCTCAATTGGCCCACACCCATGAAGCTTAAACAGCTTCAATCTTCCCTCAGGCTCTGTAATTATTATCACTGCTTCATTAATGGTTTTGGACAGATCACCTGCCCTCTTCACGACTTCACAAGAAAAAATGTGCCATACACTTGGGGGGAGACACAACAAAATGTGTTTGATATGCTCAAAAAACAGTTCATGACAGCCCTCCTCTTAGTATGTCCTGACTCTTCAAAAGAAATGTGCATTGAAACAGACGCTAGTCATTGACATCCTTGCACTTTTCTCTCCCACTCATTTTTACCCACTGAATATAACTACCCTGTCTACAACAAGGAACTGCTAGCTATTATTCATGCTCTTGAAGAGTGGCATCATTATTTATTTGGTAAAGCTAATTTCAAGATCTGGACAGATCACAAGAATCTTAAATATTGGAAAAAGCCACAAACTCTCTTGAGCTGACAAGCTCAATTGTACAAGCTATTACAAGGATTCAACTATACTCTAATTTATAAACCAGGCACCACAAATGGACATGCTGATACTTTCTCTTGTTGTCCAGATCATGGTGATGCAGTTAACAAATTAAATGAGAACATTACTATCTTCTCTTCCACTGTTCTCTGTTCTTCATCTTTATCTATACCAGTCGAATTAACCTCTACAGATGCTCACTTGCCCTTGAAGGGATCCCCAGATGCTGGAGGCTTTGACCTGTACTTATCTGTGGATTTTGATATCCCTGCCCATGATCAATCCCTTATACCCACCTGTGTCAAAATCCAACTTCCCTCTGGAACCTACAGCAGAATTGCACCCCATTTGGGTCTTGCCCTCAAACACAAAATTGATATCATGGCTGGAGTCATTGACACTGATTATAGGGGAGAAATTGTTGTAATTCTGTTTAACCACTCTGATTCCCCCGTCCATATTTCCAAATTCAACCATTGAAAAATAGAAAACCTAACCCTCACAGAAGAAAAGACTCTTGACAAGTCTCAATGAAATGATAAAGGCTTTGGTTCCACAGGAATCCAAGCCATTTCTTTCACTTCCATTTCTCTGAACTTTGAAACCAAGTTATTCTTAGAATCTTCTAGATTAGACATTTATGCTATTAATGAGTATGAATACTATGCTTCTGAATGACTCTTCAAAAATTTGAACAGCATTGTTTTTATGCCCCCTTCTCTTTGCACCAAGTTAATTTCACTATTTCACAATTCTCCAGTTGCTGGTCATCCTGGCTATGATCACATCATCTTCTATTAAACATTTTTATTGGTGACCTGGCACAGCCAAGGACATTGCTTCATACATAGACCACTGTCAGGTGTGCTCCCTCTCAAAGGGTTTGTCAAAGCCACTGGCAGGAAAACTTATGCCCTTTCCTGTTCCTTCCTGTCCCTTGGAGGACATCTCCTTAAATTTTGTCACTGGACTTCCCCTTTCAAATGGCTTTGATTCTATTGGGGTCATCATCAATCGTTTTTCCAAAGAAATCATTCTTTTTACCTGTCTTAAAACTATATCATCCTCAGACTTAGCTGCTTTATTTAGAGACCACATATGGTATCTCCATGGACTACCTAACACCATTCTCTTGGATAGAGGACCCCAATTCATTTCAGAATTTACCAAGGAACTCTGCAAGATCCTCGGAATTCAGCAGAAACTCTCCATGGCATACCATCCACAAATGGACAGTCAAACAGAAAGGGTCAACAGAGAAGTGATCACCTATCTCTGTGCTTATGTTGCTAAAAAGCAGGAGACCTAGGCCTCATGGTCAAAAATGGCACAATTTGTGCATA
>JBBPLC010000437.1:0-21721 GCA_038089535.1 Hemileccinum rubropunctum | reverse complement strand
TGTAGGGCAAGAGTTAAGGCTATTGATGACCCTGCAAGGGTCAGAGCTGATTTCTTTTAGTTCTCTTGCAATTATAAAGTCTTTCTAAAATGGCCCAACATTGGGACACTTATTTGAGCCACTGTATCTGGGATGTAGGCATCATGCCACATGGCCTCAGATTTATCCATCACAGTATGCATGAATCATTCTGCTTGACCATTTTGTTGAGGAGTATGAGGGGCGCTTTGGAAAATGCATATCCCCTCCCCCTTGAGCATGTCATCGAAAGCTCTAGACTTGTACTCTCCCCCTGCATTGGACATCCATCCTTGGACTTTCACTCCAAATTGCGTGGACACCATTTTTAAGAAGTGTCTAGTGGCTGTCAATGCAGCATCTTTTGTGTGCAAAGCAGTGACCCATGCCATGGAGGTATAGTCATCAAAGAAGATGATGATATATTTATACCAATGGTATGATTCAATGGGGAAAGACTTTATGTCAGAGTGAATCAATTCAAACGTGCGAGTGGCATATTGCTCAGTAGAAGGAAAACTCCTGTTGGGAAGTTTACCTTTAGCACAACCGTCACAGATGGAGTCTTCCTTTGGAATCTCAACATCTGGCAGACTTTTAGTGTGCTTTTTGGCATGTTTTATGACTTCTTTCAAGGGATGTCCTAAATGTTTGTGAAGGATGTCATATGTGATAGTTCTTGTCATGTGGGCACATTGTCCTTTCAGTGATAACACCTCAATCGTGTATAGGCCACGACCGACTCGACCAGGGGTAAATGGGGCAAGAATAGTGCCATCACCATAAGTCACTGTAATCTGGTGATCATCACCATGAACTTTTGCTCCATGAGCAAGTAATTGACCAAGGGAGACAAGGCAAACACCTGAGTTGGGTATTAAGCCAACATTGTGTAAATCCATGATTTGGGAGTTCCTTTTGGAGTCCTCTCATCGCACAAGTACTCTACCTTGTCCTTCAACGTAGATCATTCCAGAGGTGGTCATGACAGGTATCCGTTCATGACACTTAAATGCCTCATATTCAACGAAGTCAGTTTGATCAGGTGTAAAATGCATTGAAGCACCAGAGTCAAGGATCCAGAACTTCCTGGAAGGATCACACGAACACTTATTCTTCGAACTGGTAGGAGCAGAGCACAAAGAGCAAAGTCTATTCATGTTAAAAGTAGCTATACAAGGATAACTATGAGCGTCCGCTGTGCTATCTACCACGACAAATGACATGTTATTTACTACTCAAGCAGGTAATGTATCAGAGGAAAATATGTCAGTTTGAGTATAAGGCATGGATTGAATTACTTGCCTAATCATGCAAGGCCATGAAGGATCCTCAAGTCCAGCCATGTCTGTAATCTCCCCATCGATGTCCGAACCATAGATGTCGACCATGTCATCGCTATCCCAAAAAGATTGGGGCAGTGCCATGATTTCACACTTGCGAGAGTGTCGACTCTTTCATCATTTGGGAGCCACAGCTACCTCTTCCTCATCGCTTGAGATCTCCACGATGCGCTGATCGTCAGGTAGGTTGAAAGCATCCGATACTGACGAAGGACCAGGGACACCAAATAAGAGGTCAGGGTTTCTGAGGATCCAATTATGTTCACTCACCCTTTTGCCTTCGCTCATTTCTTTGTTGAGCTTCCGAATCGTCTCAGTGGATGGTTGGATCTCTAGACAATGAGCGAGGCTAAAAGCCTCTTTGATGCAGATGTCGGTGGGGGGACTGCCAGCTCCCTGGTAGAGTTGTGGAGAGGTGTGCACAAGGGCATGGGGATCGGGAGTGGGCTCAGAACTGGTCATATATGTGATAAAGGCAGGGGAGGCGATATGAGTGTGGTCGGCCTGCGACTTGCCCTTTTTCTTGCCTTGATGGGTTTTCTTCCCCGATTCTTCCACACTAGTGTTCCCTTGCGGTGATTGCTGCTTGGGTTGTTGCTGCTGCTGGAAGCGAGGGTCGTCACCTTTCCACTTCACGGCCAATATCTTATTGGTCTGAGCCAGTTGTTTCCCCTTATGCCCTCCAAGAAGGCGCTGATCCCATGACAGGACCGCAGCCTTGTGGATCTTGTCGATGGTGGGGGTTTTCGGCACACCAACTGAGTCCTTGGCTTGGATCATCATCTGTAAGACGACGTCCATGGTGGGAGGGAGCTTGCTCAAAAGCAGCATCACCTGGATGCCAGCAGGGACTTCATAACTAGCCGCCTTCAACCTCACGAAGAGATTTGCTGCCTTATTGAGGGCTATATAGGCTGCTACTCTTACCATGTATTCCCTAAGCTAGACCTACCTGGAATAGCACCTTTGTTTCTTTCACTCATCCATTGCCTCTCTAAGTCACTCGTTCTACTTTTGAGTGGACACTTATTGTTCTCCTTCATCTCTGATTGCTCTTCATAGCAACTCGTCCCTACCACTCTTCTTTGCGGTTGTCCCGTTGACAAGGGTATCCCTTGGTCAACCATCTCTAGTCCATCCCAGGAAGTCCCTGTGGAAGTCTCCAGTCGTTAATCACACGACTCGTCTCCCAGGTCTATGTTCATTCCTACCCAGACTAACCGTAACAGTCTGTGCATGATAGAGTATCACTATATATAGGGTAGTGATGTGACTGGGTTAGCCAGTCTTTTTCATTTGTCTTACCCTCCACCTAGTGGGGCCTGAGTACACTTGATTACTGCTCATCCTTTCCTTCTGCGAGTTTGCCACTATTATAGGGCTACTATCATATTTATCATTCTTGGCGACATAGGCTATCCTAGCTCAAGGCTAGGTTATTCTCGTTTGGGGTTGGTTTGGCCTCATTTGCCGTTCCACTCCATTACAGTATGTTAACATAGAGGTAGATGGCAATGACAAGAGAGTTGACTTAAAAGAGTAGTACTCAGAAGATCCCAGCCCCAAGTGGAGAGGAGATCAAATGAATAGAACTAAGGAAAAGATGACAGAAGGAGATGGTTAATATATGTAAGTATAGAGGGTTTAGAGTAGGTCATCTGAGTTCTAAATAGTTTAGGGCTAGGATAAGAAAAGAAACAATGAGGAGAACACAAGTGCAGTGAGAAATCCATGTGGGAAGAAAGAAGTGTAATTTGTGTAAAGAGGACAGAAATAAAAGGACCATAGAAAGGACCATGAGGCATGATATCATAGCTGATGTTATGGGCTAGACCTGTGGTCATGTGATGTTCCCACAGTCATGTGCACTGGTCATATGACTTTAAAAACAGAAGGAAAATGTTAAGGATAAAAGTGAAGTGAGAATGAGAAAATATAGTGTGATATCAAGAACTATAACAGTTTATGCCTATTCAAATTCTGGGTGCATGATTGAACTATCCCTTAGCTCATCACACATATTTCCAATTCATTGTATCTCATTACAAATGGTCAGAACCAGTTTTCATATCACTAGCAGGGTATGAATATTCTGTCTTGGCTTGAACTTTGGTGCAGCTTGCAAGAAGTGCAGTGTTTATGAACCAGATTATTATCACATTTGTCACTTGGATATCAAGGAACCATTCCTATAGCCTCTGCTTAACAATGCTCCTGTTGGTACTGTATTTTGAGTGTGTTGACCATTATCCAGTGGCATCATGTAAAAGCATTTTAGTGCCACACCTCCATGGTATAGCAGGGTATGGCCTTGTAATGGTGATCTACCTTGGTAGATACCACTTTCCACACAATTTGATGCTAAAGGCAGAGTCTAGAACTATGATGAATGTGTTAACAACATGCATCCATTTCCAGAATCCAATGTCCAAGACTTCAACCTTTACATACCATGGCAATTTGACAATTGTGACAATCACATTTTCCTTTATAGTCTTTAGGCCTTCACTCCACTTTGAGGGTTCCAAGAATTTCAACTTTGTGTATAAAATAGTTTCCCCTGGTGGTTTCTTGGACTTCAACCCCCTTGATATCTTCTTCTTACCTAATTTCATCCTTATCTCACAATTATTTATTCAAATGTCTATCATATCATCTCCTTCCCTATTTCTGGACACTCTCACCTCTGATAATGTCTTTGCTGGTCAGGATGAATCCTCTAAGTTGTCTGCACTATAGAACTCTCTACTTCATATCATCATGTATCCAAATGTGGTTTATTGTAGTTTTATGCAAATGTTGACACTCCAGAATAATCTACCCTCCCTGAGGGGCATCATGTTGGATGTGGCTGATTATTAAGTTAAAAGGTCTGGTAAACCAATTGTCCTCAGATTTCCTGCAAAAATCAGTCACATCAATCAATTCACAAAGTTTAGGCCATATTTCAATCTCCTAAACTGAGGGATATGTCTACCTGGTTATACATTCTCTTGTTATGCTTACATGGATCTCTTTTAGCTTGATATTTCTGCATTCAAACAAACCTGAACTCAAATTGAGCTCAAACTCCTTAGCAATGACAATCAATACCAATGCTTGCCAAATGCCATCAAGTGTTTAGATGCAGTGCTAAGAACTCTCATAAAGGGGCCACAATGCCTGTGACAAGTATTGCTACCATGAGCAATGCATTGAGTACATTATTTTATTTTTCCTCTTTGAGTGGGATAAGCTGGACTTTTTGTTTTTCTAGATTTGCAGGTTCAGTTATGCATATTGTGGATCTACCCAACCCTCAGGAGCACTATGGCAAACTTTTGGTTATACACTCATAGCTCTTGGATGTGAAGGTATTATGCTGAACACTTCTTTCAAGTGTGGAAAGCAAGTGTTGTGTTATACTTCAGGGAGAACACTTATGAAGAGGTGCAAAAGTGTTATAGTTTGGGCTGTAACATTGCCATTTACCATTACGTTCCCTGTTTCTCCTTTTCTCAGACTTACCATTTCTACTTTCAAGGTCACATGACTTGGCCACTCTTATCTTATATATTGTACCTTAGGGTCACATGATCACATCACATGACCACAGGCCATTCTGGACTATGCCTAGACTACTGATGTTATCTGACATCATACCCCATGGCTACCTCATTCCTTACTTCTTAGACTTGCCCTAGAGTACACAGCTTGATCCATGCACTCTATCTGGACAATATATATAGTGGTAACCTACAGATGGATTTGCTAGTCTTATTCATTCATTCTACCCTCTATTGCATGGGGCCTGGATATACTTGAGTATCACTTACCTTTCCCCTCTTTGCTAGTTAGCCACTGTTATTGGGCTTAACAATGCTATGCTGGTTGTCACGTCTCCTTGTCATCTCTTCCTCCTTGTCATCAATGTACCAACAACTACTGTCAACAATCACCAATGGCTACATCTATCTTTATATCTGTACCCTTATACTGACATACCTTTGTCATATCTATTTGTTCCTTTCTTAGTGACACTTCAGATGCTTCTAGCTAAGGGCATCCTCATTTGGGGTTGGTTCTGCCTTGTTTGCTGTTCCACTCCATTACATAATATAGATACAAAGGAGATAGGAAAGAAAATCATAACAGAAGGTAGTTGTGCCTGATATTCTTGATTCAAACAGTATCTACATTAGCCCTGCCCACTACATGAAATGAGATCAACAACTAGAGTGAGAACAACCTAGTAAATAGGCTAGGTAAGCAAAACTGATAGAATGATGTGGTAAGTTTGCATGTTTATGAAAATGTCAATAACAATATAGAGGGAATTGATTGGGAGGTATACAGTGCAGAGGTACAACATAAAAAGTATCTGGTAACAAGAACAAAGATGGCAAGAGCAGACTAGAGAAGAGTGGTACTTGAAAAGAACCAGGCCCTAAGTAGAGAGTAGTTCAAGTGAACAGGACTGAGAAGTAGACATTGAAGGGAGGGGGTTTATATAGAAAATACAAGGAGTTTAGGGTATGTTGTCTGAGTCCTAAATAGTTTAGGGCCAGTTGAAAGAAGTAGAAGGTCATAGAATGTCAAGGAAGAAAAAAAGCATGCATAAGAAAAAGGAAGTGTACTCATGAGAGAAAAACAGAAATAAAGTGTCCATAAGGTGTAATGTCCTAGATGACATCATGGTCACATGTACTGGTCATGTGACTTTGAAAATGAAGAGAAACAATTAAGTGTGAAAATGAAGGAAAGTGAAAAATGTAGCATATAGGTCCTGAACTATAACACTACACAGAGAAGTGTGATAACTGACAAATCATGGAAGTTGAGATTATCTAAAGATATGGGTAATCTTGATGAGATAAAGACTATGTTTTAACAGTGGTATAGATTTAGGTGGGAGATATATGGAAAATCTGCTAGGTTCAACAGCTAGCCTGCTTCAAGTCTAGAAATTCTAGTACCCTATTTAATAGAAAAGTGTATTTGATGATGGCTGTTACTAGGAAATGTGAAGTGTATGGACTCTGACATAATATATATATATATATATATCTTTGTTTATATGACAAAACATTGGCAACTATCACTTGATTTTGGTGAGATTCCATTATCCACACCAAGAGCTTAGAAACTGTTCCAATGATGTTCTAGTATTAGAATTGATATATCTTCTCAGGGTCTGCTCCAAATCACGTGATTCTTAGGGCAGTAGGTAGCCAAGCGTCACTTCTTCACACATTGTAACAGAGTGGAACGGCAAACGAGGCTGCTCCATCTGCCTTGTGGGAAGGTTCCTGCTGGTGTGGACGACGAGTGGCATCTAGCCAATAGATAAGGCCAACAAGGAGGGAGGAAGGGTTTGACGATGAGTGCCTTTTGTAACGGGATGGCATAACCCGGCAAGGAATGGAAGGAGGACTTCCACTGTGTACCTCAGGCAGTTCAGACATGGGGAACCGGGCAAGATACAAGTAAATAAAACTAAGGAATATACAGGGAGGGTCTGCAGTATATATAGGTAAGGGTACGGTTTAGGGGAGGCTCCCTGTATGCATGAGGGCCGGTCTATAGTAAGATGACTAAGGTAACATGAGGTGTCCATGAGGTTACCATGAGGCATAACATCACTGATGACGTCATGTCACATGACCAGTCTAGGTGTGGTCCTAGACCCTAAGCCTAGCTGTGGGGGTTGTCATGTGAGATGCTACCCGATAAGATAAGATAAGCATCCAGTGTTATAGTAATTGTATCGTGAATCCTATAACACACATCCCTACCACCTCTAAGCAGGATTTCCATGCCTTCAAGTGCTATTTCATCAACACTACAAAACTGAAACGGAATAAAAGAAACAACTAGAGCACGCCACCTAATCTAGACAGCAGGCTACTTCTGCAACAGTGTGAACTTGATGAGTTCTAACGTCAAGCCAGACATGGATGAGTATGTGGTAGTCGAGTACAAGGAAGTTAATGGTGCCCAAGTATATCATGAACTTTGGCACAGGGAACGACAAGTGTGCACTAATGTAGCACAGGAGACGGCAAGAGCAGAATAGGACTAAGGAAAAGGTAGATGATGGAGAGGAGCAGGTTTATATAGTGAATAGCAATGGGTTTAGAGTAGGTTGTCTGAGTCCTAAATAGTTAAGGGCCAGTGTGAGAAAGAAAACATGAGGTGAATGCAAGGTGGACATGAGGATAGCGAGAAATCCGTGTGGGAAGGAAGAAGCGTCCTTATGGGAAGGAAGAAGCATCCTTATGGGAATGGAAATGAAGATGAAAGACATGAGGCATGATAACATGATAACATCATGGGACTAGGCCTCAGGTCACGTGTACTTAGTCACGTGACTCCGAAAATGAAAAGAAAACATTAAGTATGAAAAGTGAGAAAAAGTGAAAAAGTAGTATATAGGTCCTGAACTATAACACTACCCCCCATTCACCAGATTCGAGATCTAGTCGAGAATCGGTGAATTTGGTATAGGAGGGACCAAACAGACGAAAGAGAGATGTAAATTCAAGCTCAAAGATGCCCCAGATAGGACATGGGGCATCAGGGTGAGCAGCATGAAACTCAGTGATTGTGTCTTGCGCATGTTTTAAATTAACGGCTTCCATACATGATCTCTAAATAAGGCTGCTAGGATCGAAGAGAAAGTAGTTTTTTGACAAGAAAAAAGTACAATTTCTTTTGAAAATGATTGATGACTACTCCTATGGAATTGAAACTGTTGGAAGGGGGTAGTCCTGTGATAAAGTCAAATGAAATATCTTCCCATGGGTATAAAGGGATAGGTAAAGGCATAAGTTTGCCCATCGGTGGCTTTGACAAACCCTTCATGAGGGAGTACACCTGACAGTGGTCGATGTAAGTAGCAATGTCTTTGGCTGCACCTGGCCACCAATAGAAACGTTTAATGGAAGAAATGGTGTGGTCGTGGCCTGGATGGCCCACAATAGGAGAATCATGAAATAGTGAGATTAACTCAGTGCGAAGGGAAAGCGGCACAAAAATGATGCCATTCAAATTTCTGAAAAGTGTTTCATTGGCATAGTATTCGTATTCGTTGATAGCATCAACATCCAATCTGGCAGATTCGAGAGATAGTTTAGTTTCAAAGTTTGGGAAAATGGATGTAGAAGAAATGGCTTTGACTTCAGTGGAGCCAAAACCTTTGTCGTTTCGTTGTGACTTGTCCAGAGTCTTTTCTTCTTTTAATGTGGGATTTTCTATTTTTTCGATAATTAGTTGTGCAATACAGTCAAATTTAGAAATGTGAAATGGGGAATTGGAATGGTTAAACAGAATTACACCAATTTCTCCCCTATAATCGGCGTCAATGACTCCGGCCATGATGTTGATTTTATGTTTGAGGGCGAGACCCGATCATGGTGCAATTCTGCCGTAAGTACCAGAGGGGAGTTGGATCTTGACATGGATAGGGATGAGAGCTTGGTCGTGGGCAGGGATGTCAAGATCAACAGACGCATACAGGTCAAAGCCCGCAGTGTCGGAAGAGCCCTTCAAGGGTAAGCGAGTGTCTGTGGAGGTCAATTCAACTGGAATGAACAAGGAGGAAGAGCGGAGAACAGTGGAGGGAAAAACAGTGATGTTCTCATTTAATTTATCGACTGCATCACCATGGTCAGGGCAATGAGAGAGTGTGTTGGCACGTCCATTCATGATGCCTGGTTTGTAAATAAGAGTGTAGTTAAATTCTTGCAAGAGCTTGTGCCAGCGGGCTTGACAGCCCAAGAGTGTTTGCGGTTTTTTCCAGTATTCAAGATTCTTGTGATCAGTCCAGATGAAACGGAGTGAAGCTGAAAAACAACTAAAGTTGAACAATACCTAATCTAGGCATTGGGCAACCTCTGCGATGGTGTGGACAGTACGGCTTTGGGTGTCCAGCCAAATGTGGACCAGGATGTGGTATTTGGCAACAAGGAAATTCACAGTGCCCAAGTAGAGCATAAAACATTGTATGATGACAAGCGTGCAGTAACGGGCATGAAGACAGCAATGGCAGAGTAGGATTGGAAAAGATAGAGAAGAGTGGTAGACAAATGACCAGGTCCCTAAGTAGGAGAGTAATCAAGTGAATAGGACTGAAGAGTAGACAACGAAGGGGAGGGGTTTATATATGTAAGTAAGGATGATTTAGGGTAGGTCGTCTGAGTCCTAAATGATTAAGGGCCAGTGTGAGAAGGGGAACACAAGGTAAAGGCAAGGTAGACATGAGGACAGCGAGAAGTCCATGTGGGAAGAAAGAAGCATCCTCATGGGAAAGGAAGACAGAGATGAAAGACATGAGGCATGACGTTGTGGTGACGTCATGGGGCTAGGCCTCAGGTCACATGAGAGGTCTCATGGTCATGTGCACTGGTCACGTGACTTCGAAAGCAAAAAGAAAATGTTAAGTGTGAAGGATAAAGAAAAGTTGAAAACATAGCGTATAGGTCCTGAACTATAACACCAGATCTCAAAGTTTGCTTTTCCAATTAAATAGTGACGCCATTCTTCGAGGGCATGAATGATGGCAAGCAACTCCTTGTCATAGACTGGGTAGTTGTATTCCGCAGATGAAAATGAGTGAGAGAGAAAAGCACAAGGGTGCCATGAGCCATCCTCCCCTAAGATGGATAAGACCACACCAGTAGCTGTAACGGAGTGGAACAGCAAACGAGGCTGCTCCATCCGCCTTGCGGGAAGGTTCCTGCTGGCGTGGACGACGAGTGGCATCTAGCCAATAGATATAGCCAACGAGGAGGAAGAAGGGTTCGATGATGAGTGCCTTTCGTATTGGGATGGCATAACCTGGCAAGGAATGGAAGGGAGGACTTCCACTGTGGCTCTCAGGCAGTTCAGACATGGGGAACTGGGCAAGAGACAAGTGAATAGAACTAGGGAATATACAGGAGGGTCTGCGGTATATATATGTAAGGGTATGGTTTAGGGGAGGCTCCTGTATCTATGTGAGGGCTGGTATAGAAGGGGAACATGCGAGTAACATGAGGTGTCCATGAGGTTACCATGAGGCATGACATCACTGATGATGTCATAGCCTAGACCGATGAGGTTATAGCTCCAGGTCCAACGATGACGTCATGTCACATGACCAGTCTAGGTGCGGTCCTAGACCCTAAGCCTAGCTGTGGGGGTTGTCACGTGAGATGCTACCCGATAAGATAAGATAAGTGTCCAGTGTTATAGTAATCGTATCGCGAATCCTATAACAGTAGCAATATTGCTAGCATTGGTTTCAATGCGCATGTCCTTGGAAGCATCAGGAAATGCAAGGAGGGGAGCGGTGGTGAACTGTTTTTTGAGTGTGTCAAATGTGTTTTGTTGTGCCTCCCCCTAGGTATATGGCACATTTTTCTTTGTTAGATTATTGAGGGGGCAGGTGATCTGTCCAAATCCATGAATAAGACGACGATAATAGTTACATAGCCTGAGGAAGGATTGAAGCTGTTTGAGCTTCGTGGAAGCTGGCCAGTCGAGTATTGCATCAATTTTGTTGTTTTGTATGCCAACACCGTCGGCTGATACCGTCATGCCTAGAAAGTCAACTTTTTTGATGTTAAAGACGCATTTTTCAGGTTTCATGTAAAGGTCGTTTTCGCATAACCTGTGTAATACTTCCTTTACAACCTCGAAGTGTTCTTCATCAGTTTTGTTTTTCGTGAAAATACACATGTCATCAAGGTAGACAATGACTGCAGCATACATGTCGTTAAATATATCGTTCATCATCTGTTGAAATGTGGGAGGAGAATTAGTCATCCCAAAATACATTACAACTGGTTCATAAGCCCCCAGGGGTGTTATGAATGCAGCTTTCCACTTGTCTCCTTCTTTAATGCAGACATTGTTGTAACCCCACCTTAGGTCGAGGCAGGTGAATTTGTCCATGCCTTTGAGTCAGTCAACAAGTGCTGAAATTAGAGGAAGGGAATAGGAGTTTTTTTACAGTACCCTTGTTTAAATATCTGTAGTCCATAACGAGTCATTTTTCTCCCTTTTTTTTTGGAATAAAAAATACTGGAGCCATTTGCAGTGATTTTGATGGGCGAATGTACCCTTTTTCTTGTTCGGAGTTGATGAAGTTCCTGACTTCTTCTAGTTCAGCATCAGAGAGTGGAATTACCCAGCCTTTTTTGGGTATGAAGTCAGGTTTAAGGTCGATGACATGGTCCCAAGGTTTTCATATGGGCATGCACTTAGATTCTTCTTTGCTAAATATGTCAAGGAATGTGTGATATTGTTTGGGCACTTTTTCGGTGAGCCCTTCCTTGATAAAATGGATAGCAGGGTTCCAGACCTCTTTGATTAGTCCTGCTGCATTAATAGTAATGCAGTTACGCATGCAACGACAGAACTTTATTTCTTTGTTGACCCAGTCGATTAATGGGTTGTGGCGCTAGAACCAGTCATAGCCTAAATAAATTCAATGAGTTCCTAAGTTGGTTACCAATGTGTTGACTCCTTCAGAGTGCCCTTGGTAAGAAAAAACAACTGAGATATAATCAGTGATTGTTCCATGGGACAATGACATTCCATCAGCGTTAGTAATAGATCGTGGAAGAGATAATTTTTTTGTAGGGATGCCAAGTGACATTATCCATTTTTTGTCCACAAAGGTCTGGACTGCTCCTGAGTCGAGGAGTGCTTTTTCCGATGTTTTTTGCCTTTTTTGGTTTTTTTTGGAAATAAACATTAGTGTTGATGTTGAATGTATTCCTGAGGGTAAGGTTAGGGTTAGAAGTAGAATCAGGTAAAAAAGAAAAATTGTTCATAACCGGAGAATTAAGCACACTATTTTTATCCTCTGGTGCTGTGCTCCAAAGAGATGCTCCTTTGGAGTCAGTATCGTAACTAGTATAAGAAACATTGTTCAGTATATCAATATCGCCCAACAAACCATCCATCTTCCCTAGCACAGCAAAATGATTAAATGAAGGAGAAGAGCGAGAAGAAGATGATGATGAAAAAGAAGGGTCCTTGGCCGAGTAGGTACCTCTCTTTACTTGGCTTTGCCTTTTCCCTTTAGTTCTTCAGCAGCGAGTTGGTGAGCCCAGGACTCGGACATGTCCAGGTAATAGGCCTGGGCCTCTTCAGTCATCCATGGGGGATTTCTGGAATCTTGTGTGGCCTCGGGGACTGCAGCAATGCTGGTGGTAGGTGCAAGGGGAATCTCATGAAGAGGGGTGGGACGAGAAGAAGCATAACGGGTACAGCCGGTGACTGGGTCAAAGATAGGCTGGCCACGCAGTTTTCTTGGTTCTTTGCACACATGTGACAGATGACCGACCTTGTTACAATTATAGCAGGTCCTGGATTCCTGCTGTGTTGATTGGACCGCGCGCATGTCCATTGAGGCTCCTTGGCCCGGTTGCATATCCACTTCCATGAAGTGGGGCTTGAATTGATGTTGCTGCAGTTGTTTACTTCTTTCCAACTGCATTTTCTTGAACATCTTTCCCATCTCCACTGCCTTCTCTTGCCAGGTAGTGAGCAAGTTGGTGAGGGCAGGACATCTTGTAGACAACTGAAAATAGATGTTATAGTCAATCCGCTCCTTGTAGAGGTGGAGGACATTGTTGTTGTGTCTTGACAGGTCTGCGTCCTGCCAAAGAGGCTCGAATTGCTGCGTAAAAACCTCGATTGGCATTGAGCCCTGCCAGAGGTTGATTAGCCATATGTAAGACTCTTCTTTTAACATGTCAATTTGGAAGTGATCTTCTACTTCCTTCTTTAATTCCTCCCAGGATGGCCACTCCAGGGCGGAATTCTTTTTTTGATACTTTTCGAGAGTGATCCTCGCAAAAAATTTGGCTTTGCCAACCATTCATAGGAGAACGGTGGCAGTTTGTTGGCAGTTGTCGAGACCTCCTTGGCACTGTACCCAGGTCGTGATCTTGACCCACCAGGGGTGGAAAGTGACCCGATTGCCATCCCATGTGCCTGGGTCGGCAATTAATTTGGTTGGCAGAGACTGTTATAGGATTCGCGATACGATTACTATAACACTGGACGCTTATCTTATCTTATTGGATAGCATCTCACATGACAACTCCCACAGCTAGGCTTAGGGTCTAGGACCGCACCTAGACTGGTCATGTGACATGACGTCATTGTTGGGCCTGGAGCTATGACCTCATCGGTCTAGGCTATGACATCATCAGTGATGTCATGCCTCATGGTAACCTCATGGACACCTCATGTTATCTGCATGTATGTATTCCCACACTGGCCCTTATGTACAGGAGACCTACCCTAAACCCATTACCTTACATATATATACCGCAGACCCTCCTGTACTATTCTTTAGTTCTATTCACTTGTCTCTTGCCTAGTTCCCCACATCCGAACTGCCTGAGAGCCACAGTGGAAGTCCTCCTTCCATTCATTGCCGGGTTATGCCATCCTGTTATGAAAGGCACTCGTCGTCCATGCCAGCAGGAACCTTCCCGCAAGGCGGATGGAGCAGCCTTGTTTGCCGTTTCACTCCATTACAGAGACAATGGTCGTGCCATTGCTGCCTCGGCAAATTGCTGCGTCATTTGTTGTTGTGAGAGGAGTGACGCTTGAAGTAAAGCGGCCATGTTGGCCATTGTGTTTCAGATGTTGGCCCAGGTGACGTTAGGGTCAGCAGGAGGAGCTGCTTGCTCAGCTTGTTGCGACATTGTTTATAAAAATTTGGCAGGGTGGTGTAGGACGGATTTGGGACATGTTACGGTCGGTCCGGGTAGGAGCGAACATAGACCTGGGAGCGAGGGATGTCGACTAAGTGGCTTGCTTATCAACGGGACGAGTCGCAAAGAAAGGCGACCGGGGCAAGGACGAGTCGTGTGGTTAACGACCGGAGACTTCCACAGGGGCTTCCTGAGGTGGACAAAGGAAAGTTGACCTAGGGACGTCCTAGTCAACGGGACGACCGCAAAGAAGGGCAGTGGGGACGAGTCGCAAAGAAGAGCGACCGGAGACGAAGGTAGGACGACGAGCGTCCACTCAAAAGTAGGACGGGTGACTTAGAGAGCGATTGACGAGTGAAGAGAATAAAGGTGCTATTCCAGGTAGGTCTAGCTTAGAGAATACAAGGTAACGACGGCAGGGTTTATATACCTAAAGGGAACTGTGCACGGACCAAGCTATGTAATAGCGGAAGCTCAGAGGAAGCTCAATAAGGTAAATGATGCGAGGAAGATAACAGGAGTTATCGGAACAAAGGAAGTGAGGCTGTCCGTCGGAAGGAAGCGGAATAAAAGATGAGAGTTCGTAACCAAGGTGACCATCGTGGGAAGAGCAGAAGAAAGCGGTGGTCGTCATGTGAAAGAGAGGCATTAGCAAGAAGTGTAAGACGAATGCTAATGTGAAAAGCAAGAAAAAGGTGAATCGTAACATTACCCCCCTACTAGATCTGAAACTCCGGAGAAGGATAATGCGTGAATGGCGCGAGTCAGAAGTCGCGATAGGAGGCGCCGGGGGAGCCAGTCATGTTGGCATAGGCGACATCATCATAGGGATCATTGTAGTCATAGGGGGAGGGAGAGCGAGGAACAGGGGAGCGAGATCGTCGGTTACGACGGCGGGGATAGGATGGTGTGGCTCGCGAACGAGGAGGGGGAATAGGGCGAGCGGAGGATGCAGAGGAACGGGATGAACTAGACGGCGAGGAGAAAGGAGGAGGAGGGGTGCAACGACGGAGAGGGCATCGTTGTTGAGTGTGATGCGGGGTAGTTACGAGGCAGGATGGGCATTGGTACCAAGGACAGTCGATACGCCGATGTCCTAGACAGTGACATTCGAAGCAAGTCTTGTTGTAGTGGGGGTGAGAACGCGAGAGGGGGATGTTGGTGAATTCTCCTTGGATGGTGCCTCTAGTTTGTGCTTCGTGCGCAAGTTCGGCACGTTGGACGGCCATGAGTTTGTCAGGTAGGAGTGGGGAAGAGGATGCAGAAGGGGTTTGATATTTGTCCGAAGTGACGACGGACGGAGCGATGTAGGCGGGATGAGTGCGGTTAGGGTGAGCGTGGTATTGGTTCAACTCGAAGAGGTAGCGGTCGACGTCGTCAAGGAATTCGGGCATACCGAGTTGGAAGAGGGTAGCAGTGAGGTTTCCCTCGAGGATCTGCTGGATGTTGCGGACAAAGTTGGCCCTACGACCGAAGGTTCCTCCGGAGAGGGTCAGGAGGTTGCCGAGACGTTGGACTTGGAGATAGGCGTGATAGAGGTTCCACAGCGGGGAACCGACGTCGAGGTAACAGCCGAGGGGAACGGCGATACGAGGGTTGCGAAGGAGGGATGCCTGGCGTTCCAGGGTGCGGCCATCGGCGAGTTCTTCGCGGAGGCGGTGGGCGTAGAGAGGAATATCAACAGAGACGATGGTGTGGGGAGTGACTGGCGAGGCAGGTAAGGGAGTGTGGTTCCATCCAGGAGATGGGCGAGTAGAGGAGGGTTCGGGGGAGGAGTTATGTGGTGGTGGGGAAGAAAGCCTTTCGGCCAAAGAAGGGGAAGAGTCTAAGGTAGAAGGAGACAAAGAAGAAGGAGAGGAAACAGAGTCGGAGGTGGTTTGTTGGGTGGGCATGGTGGTGGAGGTTCAAGTTGGGTTGCAAGGGAAGGCGGAGGGGTGGAGCTTTTTATAATTAGTGAGGGCGGACTTTGCATGTTTCAAGTCCCATTCAGAGACCCAGGAATCTTCTTCCGCGGAGTATCCTTTCCATCGGATCAAGAAGAAGCGGCGAGACGGGGTTCCGCGGTGGCGTAGGATCTTTTCAATTTCATATTCTTCTTCGCCTTGGATAAGGTCCGGCGGTGGAGCGGGGAAGTTGGGTCTGTGAATGTCGTTTTCGTGATAGGGCGATAAGAGGGAAGCGTGGAACGTGTTGTGGATTTTCCACATTTTGGGAAGGCGGAGTTGATAAACGATTGGAGATAGGACCTTGGTTATGGTAAAGGGTCCTTCTCGTTTGGCGGCGAACTTCGGGTTGGCGATTGATCGCTTGAGATTGTGGGCTTCTAGCCACACCTTATCTCCTAGTGCAAAAGGGGTGAAGTTCTTGCGGGTGTGGGAGGCCATGACTTGGCGGGCGAGTTCGTGGGCTGCTAATGCTTCATCACGAGCAGCGGAAAGGGCTTTGAGTCTGGTTTCGATGGCAGGGAGAGGGGATTCGGGAAGGAGGGAAGGTAGGGCACGGGGTTCGAAGCCCATCATGAGAAAGAACGGGGATTTGCCGGTGACAGAGTGAGGGCGGTGATTATGCGTAAATTCAGCGTGGGAGATCTTTTCAGACCACGAGGCGGGGTTATCTCCGCAGAAGATTCGGAGATAGGTTTCGACTTCTTGGTTCACCCGTTCGGTTTCTCCATCAGATTGGGGGTGATAGGCGGTGGAGAGGGAGAGGTCATAGTTCAGGATTTTTCCGAGGGCTTTGGCGAAGGCAGAGGTGAACTGGGGACCACGATCGGAGATGATTTTATCGTAGAGACCGAAGCGGAGGAAGACTTTGTGGAAGAAA
Organism: Hemileccinum rubropunctum; assembly: GCA_038089535.1. NCBI lineage: Eukaryota > Fungi > Basidiomycota > Agaricomycetes > Boletales > Boletaceae > Hemileccinum > Hemileccinum rubropunctum. The sequence continues at coordinate 4,839 of JBBPLC010000437.1, read as the reverse complement.
AGATCAGCAACTCCTTCGGCGGTAATGGATTTTTTGGTAGGGCATAGAATTACCCCCTTAGTAAGCCCATGGTCGACCATGACCAACAAGGAATCGAAGCCGGAGGAGAGGGGAAGATCGGTGATAAGGTCACAAGAGACCTGCTGGAAGGGGCGGGAAGCGAGGGAGCGGATGGGGGAAAGCGGAGGGGCAGTGGGGTGCGTGTTGGCCTTGTTTTGTTGACACGTGGCGCATCCTTCCACATATTTACGTACGAAGGAAGCGAGGCCGGGCCACCAGAATTCGGTGGCGACGAGTTGACGGGTTTTAAGGAAGCCAGGGTGTCCAGCGGTTTCGTGGTCGTGGCAATGTTGTACGATGGTGTGGTGGAGAGAGGCGTTGTTGGGGATATAGATATGGTTTTTGTAGGTCAAGAGGCCGTTAATGTGTTTCTAGTTGGAGAGACGGGAACGAAAGGCGGGGGGAATAGAACCGTCCATAGACTGGAGGCTCTGTAGGACGAGGGGGTCGGAAGCGGAGGCTGACTGAACTTTGTCAGCCAGAGCAGTGTCAATAGCATTGACAAACAGGGACGGGGGAAGAAGGGTGACATTGTTGTTATCGGGGGAGTCGATAGCGGGAAGTAGATCAGGGCGACGTGAGAGGGCGTCAGGGCCAGTGAGTTGGGAACCAGGGACATGCCGCATGTTGAGATCGAAGTCGGCAAGGTCAAGAAGCCAGCGGGCTTGGCGGCGATTCAGCGCCTGAGGTTGTCGGAAGTACATGAGGTTTTTGTGGTCAGTGAAGACCTGGACAGGGAAGGGGGAGCCATGGAGGTAGTGGCGCCACGTTTTCAAGGCGCGAATGACAGCAAGGAGTTCACAGTCATAGATGTCGTAATTTCTTTCCGCAGGGGAGAACGATTGGGAGAGGTAGGAGCAGGGGTGCCAATCGCCATTTGAGTCAGTTTGGAGGAGGATACCTCCAGAAGCGAACTTGGAGGCATCAGTGGCAATGGCGAAAGGTGCAGAGAGGTTAGGGAGGTGGAGAACGGGTTTGGAAAGGAATCGGGAGCGGAGGGTGTCCAAGGCTTGTTGACAAGCAGGGGTCCAGGACCAAGCACAGTTTTTCTTGGTGAGGTCGATGAGTGGGCGGGCGATGTTGGAGTAATCAGGGATAAAGCGACAGTAGAAGTTGGCAAAGCCAAGGAAGGAGCGGATATCCTTGACTTTCTGGGGGGTAGGCCATTTGGCGATGCCATCAAGCTTGACGGGGTCCATGGCAAGTTGACCAGGTTTGACGATCATACCAAGGTATTCAACCTCGGTGGTGGCGAATTTACATTTTTCGAGTTTAAGATGGAGGTCGAGTTCCATCATGCGTTGCAGGACACGCTTAGTACGTTCCTCGTGGGTGGCGGGGTCGGGGGAGAAGATGAGGAGATCATCCATGTAGATAATGAGCCATCCTTCGGCGATCATATCACAGAATGAGTCATTCATGAATCGTTGGAACGTGGCGGGGGAGTTGGTGAGACCGAAGAACATGACAGTGGGTTCGAAGAGCCCCTTATGGGTGATAAAGGCGGCTTTCCATTGGTGTCCATCCTTGATGCGGACATTGTTGTATCCCCATCGTACGTCGAACTTGGTGAAGATCTTGGCGTCTCGGAGTTTATCGACGAGGTCGGAGATGAGGGGAAGGGGATAGGCGTCATGAACGGTATGTTCGTTGAGATAGCGGTAGTCTTGGCAAGGGCGGAGTCCGCCATCCTTTTTTTTGACAAAGAAGAAGGGTGCGGCTTGGGGGGAGTTCGAGGGATGGATCTTTCCGGCTTTGAGGTTTTCTTCTAAGAAGTTCTCGGTGGCTTTGCGTTCATCGGGAGATAAGGGGTATATCTTTCCGACTTTAGGGACGAAGGATTCTTTGACGTTGATCTCGTGATCATAGGGGCGAGAGGGGGGAATGTGGTCTGCGGTTTCCTTGGTGAAGACGGGGGCGAATTGAGCAAATTCGGGAGGAAGGGTGGTTTTCGGCTTGTTCCTTTCGGCTTCCATGGCAAGTTCGGTGGCGGTAGTAAGTTTGGCGATAACAGGAGATCCCTTGGGGGTAGAGCGGGACTCTCCACGGATGGTTCGGAAAAGGGAGCGATTGTCAAGAGCACGGGAGAGGAACTGTTCCTCGTTTTCTTGTTGAAGGAAGCCGTAAAGGTGGTAGTCATGGACGGAGGATACGTGGACATGGCGAGGTGCGGGGAAGTGAGAATTGTGGCGTTCAGAGTCTTTGGCACAGGAGGCGTAGAAGTCATTTGACTCATCAAGGGATTCAGGGATAGAGAGGGTTCGACTCTTCCAGTCGATCGTAGGGTTGGTGGTTCTTAACCAGGGGAGTCCAAGGATGACGTTAGTTCTTCCGCAGGCCATGACGTAGAAAGTGACCTTCTGGAAGATTCCTTTGATATTGGAATACAGGGTGCAAGTATGGGTGATGTTTCCATTCTTGTTATACGAGTGGTCGGCATTGCAGGCGCGGATGGGGGAAGCAAGTTTCTCGGTGGGGAGACGATGTTTTGATACAAAGTCTCAATCGATACAGGAGATTTCGGCTCCACTATCGATAAGGGCGGTGGTGTCGACGGCTTTCTGGGTGTGCGAGGGGACAACTAACTGAATTGGGATTTGCATGGCTTTAGTAGTAGCTGATACAAATACAGGAGCACACAAGAAGGAGGGAGGGGAGACTCGCGTCGACTGAGATCCCCTTTCTAAAAATCCATTTGGAAGGAAACCTTCCTGACGGCGACTTCATCTTCATCGTCGTCAATTTCTCGTAAGGCAGGGAGGTCGGATTCTTCTTCGACCCGGTGGATCTTCTTCTCCGTGCGGCGGTTAGGCGTGGAGGGAAAAGAAGGACAAGAGGTGCTATTATGGCCGGCACGGCGGCAACGGAAGCAAAGCCCCTTCTCGATGCATCGTTTGCGTTCGTCAGGGGTGAGTTTGGCGATGTGGACTACGTCCACATCCATGGCGTCAGGGTCTTTAGCGGGAGTGCGGGTGGGGGTGGAGAAAGAATGGAAGTGAGAAGAGGACGTCTTGCCTCTTCGAGCGATTTCATCAGCGCGGTCCCATTGCGTCTGGAAGTGGGTTGCCTTTTTGTACCATGCTGCGACTGTGGTTGGGGGAGTGTCCATGGAGAGGATGCGGCGCATGAGGGAAGGGGGAATTCCGGCGGAGAAGTAGTTGATAAGGACATTTTCATCAGTGATACCAGCGAGGGCGACGCGGTTTTGGAAAGAAGAGATGTAGGAATCGAGGGATGGTTCATGACGCTTGGTCTTAGCGTTAAGAACCATGCGTTTCGTAGCGAGCCAGGCGACGGCGTTGTTGACAGTGTCGTGGTGTTCGAAGGTTTTCGTGAATTCTTCGACAAAGTCGTCGAAGGTGCCGAGGGAGACAGTGGTTCCGGAAATGGCTGTTTGCCGGAAAGTGTTTGCCCAAGTGAGGGCGGGTCCTTTGGTCATGTAAGAGAGGGCAAAGATAACCCTCTTCGCGTCGGTGTCGTAGACTTTGTCATTGATGTGGAGGTAAAATTGAACTGTATTAAGCCATTGGATGGCGGTCTTGTATGAGCCGTCAAAGGCTTCGGGGGCGCAGACGCGAAGTTCGGTGAACTTAGTGGAGGAGGACATGGCAGGGGTTGGTGGACTAATGAACGGGGGAGGGGTGGTGGGTGGGGGAAGAGAGATGGAGGGAATACGGGGAATAGGGAAGACTGGGGTGGTGGCAATGGGAGTGGGAGATGGCGGGGTAGGTTGACGAGGAATCGTTAGACTGGCAGAGAATTGTTGCGAGAGGTCAAGGGTTTTGCTTTGTTGAGCGACAGAGGGTACGAGGGTGTCGGGGTCAAGGTATTCTTCTTCTTCGGAGTCGGGTTGCTCAGAAGAGGAAGAGTCGTCGAGTGGTTTTGATCGGGGGGCCGACCAACGTGGATCTGGGCGCGGTGGTTGCGAAATGGTGGGGGACTATGACGGCGATAGCCTCTTTGATGAGAAGCTAGACCTTTTGTTACGGTCGGTCCGGGTAAGAACGATCGTAGACCTGGGAGACGAAGGATGTCGACTAAGGGGCTTTCTTATCGACGGACGAGTCGCGAGAAAGGCGACCGGAGACAGGGACGAGTCGTGTGGTTAACGACCGGAGACTTCCACAGGGGCTTCCTGAGGTGGGCGAAGGGTAATCGACCAAGGGAGATCCTTGTCGACGAGACAACCGCTAGAGAGAGCGGCGGGGACGAGTCGCAAAGAAGAGCGACCGGAGACGAAGGTAGAACGACGAGCGTCCACTCAAAAGTAGGACGGATGACTTAGAGAGCTTTTGACGAGAGAAGGAAACAAAGATGCTATTCCAGGTAGGTCTAGCTTAGGGAATACAAGGTAACGACGGCAGGGTTTATATACCTAAAGGGAACTGTGCACGGACCAAGCTATGTAACAGCGGAAGGTCAGAGGGAGCTCGATAAGGTAAATGGTGTGAGGAAGATAACGGGAGTTATCGGAACAAAAGAAGTGAGGCTGTCCGTCGGAGGGAAGCGGAACAAAAGATAAGTGTTAGTAATCAAGGTGACCATCGTGAGAAGAGCAGAAGAAAGCGGTGGTCGTCGTGCGAAAGAGAGGCGTTAGCAAGAAGTGTAGGACGAATGCTAATGCGAAAGGCAACAAAAGATGAATCGTAACAGGTGACCTGTAGGCACATGATCATGGGAACTAGCATATGCCCCTAAGGTACAATAGATAAGATAAAGAGTGGCCAAGTTATGTGATGGTGTGAACTAGTCACATGACCTCAAAAGTGAAGATCGTAA
>JBBPLC010000436.1:0-21744 GCA_038089535.1 Hemileccinum rubropunctum | reverse complement strand
GCCTGGGACCCACAATGAAGCCATTCTCACCGAGCTGGGTCTCTCGGTAAAAGAGAGGGATGCGCTCAATCAAGCAGGCGCCCTTGGCGAAGAAGCACGCGACGGCTGCAAGGCAAACGCGAAAGCCAAGTTATGAAAGCCAAATGATGCAAGTCAACGGTGCCAGGGACGATGCGTTGCGCGTGCTCGTTTACATGCATCTTTTTATCTTTACAGTGCCGCGGGCGCCCCGGTTCTTCGTATTCAAGCCACGCGCTCCACTTGTTACAAACTGGACATATACGTACAACAAACTTTTGCGCTCGTTTTCAAACCTTCAAGTTTTGTCGTCCAACTCGGCAATCCACTTTGCGTACTACATAGCGAACTTTTATTTCATACACGCTTATTACTTAAGTATATGTAGTCAAACGTTATCTAAGTACTACTGTTACACACTGGGGCAGCCTGTGCCACGGACATCCTGTGTTAATATCATCCTTCGTTTGCAAGGCGCCTGTGATTTCACTAGAAAACCCACTTCCGCTGTGGGAGTCAAAAGAATGTGTAGTCCTCTGACACCAAAAAGAAATAGCAACGATAGTGAAGAAAAAATAGACTATGCCATCATCGAGATTGCTAATACTAGTAAATATCGTTTCCCTGAGAATTAGGAGTCTGATTCCAAGACATTGTAATGAGGATCATAATGATGGAGGTGTTGATAACAATGAAGTGCAGTGACATGAACGATGCATCGTGACTAGAAGGAAACCAAAAAAAAAAAAATGAGGAGGCCCAAAGAAAGAGAGAGAGAAAAAGTCCCAAGATCATGCCATCTGCATCACGTCGGTACACCGATCCGGCGTCTCAGATGCTGTATGTTAAAGTTCGGGGGTAGCACAGGCGCGATCTGATGTCGGACGAGCGACACCTGTGCCAAAAACTGACGCAGTTGATTGCTGTACGCCTCCGCAACCGCCGCCCAGTCGTCATTATACCCACAGTCCACGAGCATCGCGGGCATCTGACAACAAACGACTTGCGTAGGGACGTACTGCTTCGCCTGGTTCAGCCCCCAGTGGAACTCGTTGCTAAAAGGTCCCGCGTTGGGTCCTTTGAAGCGGAGGAGTGAGATGGGCTTTTCGAGGAGGTTCCTGCATGTGATGAATTCCTGCAGGAGGAGCATCGTCGGTGATGGTTCGTTCACGGGAACACCGGCCGCACCGATGGTGTGGCCATGGCCGCCGTACCCCTGTGTATGCAGCGTGACGGTGCGCAAGCCCGGCCACATCGGCGGACATCCACACATTGCCGCCTGCTTGTCGCTGTTGACAAGGAGCCGAATAAGATGCATGTTCCTATCCACGCTGAGCACGAGATCCGAGATACTGGGCGTAGCGCGGAGGAGATGCACATCCATGTCGGGTCCGAATTCGCATCGGATATAACGGAGCTTGGTGAGCGACTGGAAGGCTTGTGGGTAGGATCGCGCGATGAATTTGTGGATGGACGCGAGCGAGTGCGCTTTTACGTCTTCGAGAATAAGTGTCTCGATGTTGGGTGCGGAAATGAGATCGAAAAGACGGAGTCCGTTCGCGAGCACGCGTCCGTTGACCACGAGTTCCCGAAGCGTAGGAAGGTGGATCGGGGATGTGGGTGCCTGGGGGATAAGTTCTACAAATCCACGAAGGTGGAGCATCTTCAAAGAGGGGCAGGAAGCTAATGCCTGGTGAAACCCACTCCGCGACATGGGAAACTGCGAACCGGGGTAGACGGAAAACGAAAGCATCTCCACTCCGGGATTGGGGAGTACGATGGGAACGTTGTCGAGACGGACATCCGTGAGCAGCGGTGCCCCTTTTGTGAACATGTTCACTAATGGGAGCGACCCATGTGTGACTATGGTGCCTCTGCACATGACCCTCAGCCGCTTCAAGGCGGGTGCTGCCACATCACGGAATGCGAGTAATAACGCAGAAAGTGTTTCTCTGGACACCGCGTCTAGAACCAATTCTTGAAAACGCCCCACGTGCGGCATTAGCACAGTCGTCAGAGTGCGCTCTAGATTCGGGTACTTGGCCCATGGACCTAAGAATACCTGGAGAAAACTGCCTTCCGATCGTTTGAGGTATTCATTAAGAGATTCTTCTTTGTGTTCGAACGGGAAATGTATCGAGGACCAGAGTCTCGGTGTAGAAAGTGCCACAGCTCGCCACTGGCTGCAAACATGGGACAGACGAACTTCAACGGGGAGTTGACGGAGCAGACTGAGCACGCCGGACCACTGAGGATTTAGGTGACGACATTCTTCAAATATCATGACGAGCACATCGGATGGCAACCGAGCAACTGCAGCTTTAGCATTTTGAATGCGCGCTGCCCGGGACTGGAGGTTGCGCATAACACGGACTAGCTCGTCATGCGAAGCTTGAAGCCCACTGATCTGGGTGGTAAGTTGCTCTAACTCGTCTTTCAGCCTTGTGGCGCAAGTGACCTCGTCTTTGAGATAACAGAGGGCCATGGATTGATCTGCTACTATTCGGGTTCTGCTGAGTCAGTGAAGCACAGACGGTCAAGTTCACGGGATACGCACGATGGGGAATAGCTAAGAGTTCGATTGGGATATGTTCCATGAACTCCCTGGGTTAAAGGGTAGAGAAAGGGAGCTACGAGACACGTTGGAAACACGTTTATGAGGGCCAAGAGCATGACCGCATTATATCGGGCGACGTACCAGGCTGCCTTGTTCGGAATGCTTCTTGGAGTATTACGGGGCAAGGCAGGGCAATGCCACGGAAATTTCAACGTACTTGACCAACACCTGAGTGACGGGTGTGAGTGGGTGAAAGCTAGTTTATGTAGGTGGGGACCGGCCCACTGTCCCCATTGTCTCATGATGACTGTCATCATGATCGTTGACTCATGACTCGAGTACGTCCACACCTCCGTGGTGGTTCGGGCCGACGGTTCGCTACTGTCTCGTATACCATATGTACACACGTTGCATCGACAACTGACAGTTACAATACATGCCACCTCATGGTGTGGTATGTATGATCGTCGGAGGCCCTCTCGGTCCCGGCCCTCCCAACCCCCAATCCTGAGCTTGCAACTTTCGATACACGTGCGAACGATACTGTGATCCGTAAAAATTGCCCGTATATGCCCAATCAGGGTCGCAAGGTCTGAAATCAGCTGAATGCGACGGGATGATAGCCCGCATGTCCACGTGTAGATGCGACTTGACAAGAGCCGAGCCGAATTGCTCTTGGAACGCGTGGGCATTGGGACCTTCGAGTTGCACTGTATCCAGTGGTCTGCCAACAGATTTCCTTTGTTGCACAACGTCAAGCAGCATCGCCATCATGGGTGATATTTCATCTTCCTCGTCCGCATCTGCATCATCCCTGTCTCGCATCCACGGTCGAGCGAGGTGAAGTGATAGCGTACGTAAATTTGGCCACAGTGGAGTTGTTCCGTGTAATGACGCTTGCTTATCGCTATTAAGCAGGAGCCGCAGAAGCTGCGAGTGATGCCCGATCGTCACCGAGAGGTGGGTTAGTTCCGACGTCGCATGTGGAAGATATATTTCCAGATCATCATCCATATCACCCTCTATGTAATGGAGGGCACGCAAACCCTGGAATTGCTCAGGACATATCCGCGTCATGAATTTGTGTATCGATGATAAAGCATGTCGCTTGACGGCAAATAATGTAAGGGAATGGAGGCCGGGCGTGGAGATATTGCGGAAGACGTTGAAGCCATGAATCAGAGCATTTCCGTGGACAAGAAGCTCGCGGAGCACAGGTAGTACCACGGGCACGCTGCCTGGTTCCTCGTGGAACCCGCTCACGAAACCCTTGAGATGTAGTGTTGTAAGGGTTGATGCGAATGGTGAGATCATGCTCAGGAGGTCACTTCTAGAGAGAGGCGCCCCTGGACCAGGCAGCGGATCGAAGTGAAGTGTTTTTATGGGAGATTCTGGGAACGTGATTGGAATAGCGCTCAAGCGAGCATCCGCAAGTAGCGGTGCACCACGTCGGAAAAGCTCGAAGCGACGGTAAGCCCCTTGCCCGCGAATAAGATCATGGCTCGATATTTTCAATCGACGGAGATTGGGTGCAGCAATGTTGACGAGGAGCCCAAGGACACTGAAAAGTTCCTGACGATCCTCTGTGTCAAGGATCAACTCTCGAAACTGGGGTATTCGGGGAATAAGGAGTGACGAGATGAGCTCCATAACACGCTTATCCGAGGAAAGCATTGGGCCAATATGGATATCGAGGGGACATTGCTTGCATCGTTGAAAATAAGTCCTGACGGCGATCTCCTGGTGAAGAATCGGGACTCGTATGGTTGTCCACAGAGATGGAGTACTGAGTGCCACCTGTCGCCATCGAGAGCAGACGTGAGAAAGCTGGACTTCGGTAGGAAGAGGTCTTCGAGGACCAGGCCATTGATTTAGGAGAATTCTGCTCTCCTCGAAGATGATAGCGAGTACATCAGATGGCAATCTGGCTATCGGAAGAGTCTCGTTGTTGATCTGTGCGATACGACTTTGGAGTGTGAGGATGGAATATTGAACGTGGAATGCTTCGTTGGTCAACGCCTGCTTTCGCTCTTGGAGGGCTGCGATCTCGGCGGCGAGCGCGTTGACTTCCTCCTGGGCAACTGGATCAAGGCGAGCAGGAGCTGGCTGCATGACTCTCTACAACACTCATGTGAGCTGACATCAAGTACAGCATGACTTTACTGACAAGACCGTCTTTCGAGGTCTGTTCAAAGTGCTAGAGTCTTGATGGACTATGCTAGGAGGATGAATGGGGGAGAAATAAGCGTGAACTGGAGGGTCCAAGTCCACCGTTGCAGGGGAGTAACCGAAGCAAATGACACCTAATGTGGAAGTAAAGCTATGGTTTCCGTGGGAATCCACCGGCACAAGGTTTCAATTGCAAGCATATCAGTATGTACCTAGCCTGTTTTGACTCGCACTGCGGTATTTTGTTTTTTCTTGAGTAAAACGTGCAAGGCTCATCGATGCAGAGAGAAATTATGGTCAGCATCAGGACCTTAGGATCAGGCGCATTGCCTTCGTCTCCAAGGCTGTCCAACACCACTGGCACATGCTTCCCAGCACGGAATCCGAAAAAAGCCTGTTCGGAACAGAACAGTGTAATTTATTCTTGCCGCTCAAAAGCCCATTTTATGTATTCTTTCAGGTAAAGCTCATCACATCGACCAAATAGGATATCAACTATGTTGCCCCGACTCAAGGCTCCAAAGATAATGCGCACCTCCGCGCTCCGGATGTGCTGTGCCAGGTAAGGAATTTCTGCGCACGCGTCACAGAAAACGTCCGACATGTCCAATAACGGTCAACGTAGGCGTTCCTCAAGGGAACTAATACTTTAATTAGGCGTATTATTGAAAAATGGCTACGAGATGAAGAAACGCCATGCTTCATAGCCAGGGCTTGCTCACCGTTTTATTTCAAGGCAATCTGTTATATTCAATCGTTGCACAGAATATACAAGGACTCGAGACATGCGGGAAGTTCGCCAACATGGACAAGATTCGCTTGGAAGAGCTCAAGCCCGTCCAGCAATTGTGGATTTCATTGAACTGGTTTGTCCACATTAACACGATTGTACTGGATCACCGCGTCCAACCCCACACCGCCAAACAGTAGGGTCATGAAGGCGTGCTGGGACATCCGCACGGGAAGGAATGTGGGACATGTTAGAGAAAGTGCTCGGACAGGCATGAAGGAGACGACCAAGAAATTCCATGCCGGCCAAGATATACCTTGAAAGACCTGTTCAATGTATAAGAGAGGGTTGCCGCTTGTAATGTATTCCAGTCGACACTAATAGCACCATTATAACCCATACTCTCTCAAACACATACTCCTGGCGCGGGGGTATGTATTATTAGAGTGTAATGATTTCCGAGCCTCGAATCTCGATTGTTCGAGCTCCAAGAATCCCAACTCGAGTCGGATCTCAAAGTGTAAACACCGAGGCTCGGTGACTTTCTTTCACCGGGAATCTCGTAATCGATACTGGTGCTCTCCCGATCGAACATTTTGGATAAATTTTACTGGCATATCATGCAAATCGAAGGACGGAATGCGGTCTAATCTAAATCCAGGTCGTAATAATCAAGAAGCTCACAATATCACCCGAGAATGAGCGACCAAACCAGATTATCCGGGAACGTCGCGGAGATCGCTCGCGATACGTGGTTCACTCAGGCGTGATACGGTCGGACAAGGGGAAGCAGTCTTGTTGCATTGTTTCGGACACAAAGCCCACGGTGTCAATTATATTGGCTGTTCGGGTTGATAAGCCGGAAGCGAGAAAGTGTAAGATAACCACTTTCAAAGCCACTGATCGGGTGTTGCAGGGTTGCAAAGCTGGTTTCAGACTCAGATTTAGAGCTCCGATTCTGATTTACTCAGCGTACTTTCAAATCGAAGGCGAGGATGAGTGAGCTATTCAATCTCCGACGCGTAGGAGCCGAGATTAGGCCGTCGGGCATTTCACGTGCGGGATCCGAGTAGCATATGAATGTAGCGTCGCGAATAAAACTGGAACTGTCTTTTGCTTGTGCCCAACTCACACCATCCATGGCAGCCACGCTCAAAGAATTCACCCTCGAAGAGGTCGCTCAGGTAAGTCTTTCCGCATGCTTCTCTGCCATCTCTGACTGTCCATAGCATAACACTCCGGATGATCTCGTACGTGTTTGAGCCCCAACCATTTTCTCTAGCTCATGTCTTTTCAGTGGGTTGTGATTGATGCCAAGGTCTATAATCTCTCCCGTTTTAAAGACCTTCATCCTGGAGGTGTTGCTGTCTTGCTCGACGGAGACGTCGGTCCGTATTACTGGAGTTCAGCTTCTTCCGTCTTGTTCTCACGCGCTTGCGTTTCAGCTGGTCAAGATGCTACAGAAGCATTCTATGGGCTTCATCGTCATGAAGTTTTACAGCGTCCTCAATATAAACGCCTTCAAATTGGCACAATCCAAGGGCAACAGAGCGTCATTTACGACCGTGTAGTCGGCGGAGTCAGCCAAGTTCCCTACGCTGAGCCTACATGGTTGACGCCCGGTTATTTCAGTCCATACTATTCTGATGTAAGACAGTCACCTCCGACCCATTTCCCCAGAAAATGACAGACACTCGCAGAATCACCGCGAGTTCCAAAAGGTAGTCAGACGGTTCGTTGATGAAGTGATATACGATGACGCTCAGGTGCTTCATCATCGAAATCTTTGTGTTCCTTATTGAATCGTGGCTCCTTAGGCTCGTGAAGAAGACGGCAAACGGCCAAGCCAACATGTTTTTGACAAAATGGCGTAGGCAACCCTCATCTTTTTCCCGAACACCAATTAACGTGGCCAACAGCGAGGTAAATTTGCATGCCATGCGTATGGGACCCGGGAAACATCTGCAGGGTCGAACACTCATGGGTGGCCTCGTCAAGCCAGAAGAGGTTAGTTTTTTTATATTGATTTATTAATTTTACATTGACTGAGCGCACCCTACTTTCCAGTTTGATTATTTCCATGAGGTGTGCATCCTTGTCTTTCGATCCTGCTCTTCCTTTCATATACCTTTCGTCGCATAGCTTATCATCACCCAAGAACTTGTGCGATGTGGTTCGCGAGGATATGGTGATGGTAAGTATTCATTCTTACTTTCATGTTCACCTATATACCACCTTTTTTCAGCTATGCTCGGGGGCAAAGTTATAGGTCTCCCGCCTTTACTGAACTTCGGTTCCGAGGAGCTCAAGGCAAAAATTGTGCCTGATATCCTGTCTGGAAAAAAGTTCATCTGTCTTGCTATCTCGGAAGCAATGGCTGGAAGTGATGTTATGGGTCTCCAGACCACTGCGAAACTGAGTGAAGATGGAAAAGAGTGGATAATCAACGGGTCGAAGAAGTGGATCACGAATGCTACGTAAGTGATGACTGATTTGCGATTTTGACTTGTATTCACTGCACTCCGATGTTAGATTTGCCGACTAGTAAGTTTTCGGGATATAATTCCGCTCTGTTTTAGTCTCACCATTTGATGTAGCTTCACAGTAGGCTGCAGGACAGATGTGAGTCTTAACAACCAAGTTTGACTATTGTACCTGACATATTTTGGGTAGGATGGCCTCACAGTCATCTTGGTTGAGCGGGGGCCAGGCGTCGAGACACGGCCAATCAAGACTAGTTACTCTCCTGCTGCAGGAACTGGTTACGTTACTTTCGACGCTGTGCGTGTTCCTGTCAGCAACACACTAGGTGAAGTCGGTGGTGGGATTTTCGTTATCCTCAGGTGCGCCTGCGCTGCGATTTGGTCGTGGATCCAACGTTGACGAACGATAAACACTTTCGGAACAGTAATTTTAACCACGAGCGATGGGCAATGTGCTGCAGCATCGCAAGAAGTCAACGGATCATCGTCGAAGAATGCGTGAAATGGGCTTCTCAGCGCAATGCGTTTGGAAAACCACTCATCTCGCAACAAATCATCCGCTCGAAGATTGCTGGCATGATCTCCCGTATGGAGAGCGTTCAGAGCTGGTTAGAAAATATTACATATCAGATGATACATATGGTGAGCCACCTGACGTATGCATATGGTGTAACTCACGGGTCGTCCCACAGACATACAAGCAGCAAGCAAAGAAACTAGCAGGGTAAGAGAGTGCCTTTCTTTGACCAGCGACTCAATGCAATGACTTACCCATGCAATAAGACCGATCGCGCTGCTGAAGAGCTATAGTACACAGTGTGCCCAAGATACTGCACGGGATGCCGTTCAAGTATTTGGTGGTCGGGGTATCACCAAGACTGGCATGGGTAGATTTATCGAACATGTAGGTCATACTCCAATCCCGGTTCGTTATCGTATCAACTTCATGTTTTTTTGTCAGTTTTACACAACGGTTACGTTCGACTCGCTTCTTGGAGGTGGTAAGTCGAGACATTCTTTACCCATGTTCGTGACTAACATGAGTATCTAACCACGCAGCCGAAGACGTCTTGTCGGATTTGGGTATAAGACAGGCGATGCGATCGATGCCAAAGGATGCGCGTCTGTGAAACCGGACCTATTAAATGCACGTAAATATTATTCATCCACGTATATTCATTTGTTCGTAAACTGCGCATATTTTTCTTGCCAACGGACTTGAGCGGGAGCGGTACTAGACACCAGCCAAAGACAGGTTGCATGACTTGTGAACTTGATTCACCCACCATAATTTACGACGAGGGCCACCAAGATTTGGGACGGTCGGTTTCACGTTCGTTGTCGATGGTTTTGCACTGCCGTAAACGATGCTTCCGGTAGCCAGCTGTGATAGACGACCGTCACAAGTGAGCCAGAAGTTTCGAATTGGGGTATTGGGATGGGGGTGAAGGAGGGGGAAAAAAGAGGTGTTGCATTCGTTACTTATACATCGGGAATCTACTACCTGGAACAACAGCGACGATCCAAAGGCTACACGTGTGAGGGGCAGACGTTTCTGTTTCAAGGTGGGGAGAGTGTGGAGATTTCAACCGATCAGGGTACCAGGTGACACAAACAACAACGTCGAGACGAGGTGCACATAAAAGAAACAACAGTCACATCAGCGAAAACAATGGCACAAGGGAAAATCGAGGAAGCTGATGTACATATAAATAAAGCTGATGCCAGAACAAAGCGCAAAACACAGCACGCACGCAAACGTGGGGGAGGGGGGGTTTACAGTTACAGCACAGGAGAGAGATGACGCAGATACTGTGAGCGGGAATATACAATGTGGTCGTGGAGGGTATGGGTTTCAACATGTTGTAGTGTATTCCATCGGGTCGTATAGTGCATAGTCGTTGGTATGCAGCGCAGAGCTGCTCGCTGGGTTTAGCTGGTTGACCCAGCTGAAACCTAAATAAGAGGGATGTTAGTCCAAAGCATAGCGAGGGAACCAAAGGACGGAAAGGTGGGAGAAAGAAAGACTCACCTGGCATTGGGGTGCCCTGCCAGAGGGGATCCGATAGGAACTGTATCGAGTCTAAAAGCTCCTGATCCACTGGCATTGCAGCACCCTGATTAAAGTCAGGTGTGTGGAGGCCTAAACCAAGGTCAACCGAGGATGACGAATATCCCCCCGAGTTACTATCAAAAGGTACGAATTGCTGCGGAGGGGAGGAAGAGTCGGAAAAAGCCGACGACCAGAGTTCGGGACTAAGTTCACTAGAATATGATGGCGAGGTCGACGATCCGCCAGGTTCCCTCCCTTTAGACGAGGGAACTTTGGAGCGTGAGCTACCCTTGGAGATGGGGGAAAGTGTGTCAGGGTTAACACTTTGGGTTGCAAGTAAGCCGGCGAGGAAACGTGAGAACAACTTTGGCCCATGCTTGTCATCAACAACCACCTCCGGCGCCCCAAGTAGGTCGACAGCTTCCTGGACGAGCGACCGGATCTCTTGCCGCCGTTCCAACGTAAAGTACTGTGAATACTTGGGTAGGAGGAGCTTGTGACGCGAAGGTGGGTTCGTGAACCGTTTGATTAAGGAAGATCAAGCCTTACCTTTACAAGGAAAGCACCAGCGAATGTGACGAACACGAACTGAGCATCTGGCGCATGCCGGAGTAAGATTTCTATGGAAATTTATAAGCGTCCATGTCACAAACTTGGACGAGCACTCACTTCTCTCCGGAGTGGGAAACAGTCTACGAACGAAAGCATTCACAATATCTGAGGCAGCCTCAAAGCACTATTAGGAGACTACTATCAGCTCAGGTTTGATGCAGAAGCATAACATGTACTCACCCGCATAATGAAGGTATTCTCATTCAATTGGCCATCTTTTGCATGCTTCAACCCTGTTGACAACGCGACTAAACGTGCGTATGCATAGGCCATTTTGAGTAACTCGGTCCGGAATGCCCACATCTCCGTCTTCTCTTCTTCGAATTCGTTCAAACGTTTGAACCAAACCTCGCCAAGTTCTCTAAGTGCATCATCGGTATCGCTCGCAAGTTGAGCAACGTTTAAAGTCTAGCGTATATTCAGAATCATCCCTTGGTTAAGACAAGGCACCCACCTTGTCGAGCCCAAGTGGATGACTGGGGTCTCCGTACATCTTTATCATGAAATTATTAATCAGTCTCAACTCGGCGTTGTAGCCACAAAGATGGATATCGAAGCCTTTCATATTGTAGGGCGATGATTTCCACCAATCTTCCGAATGCACGGCAAAGTAATCTGTGTTTGGGATTATCGAGCGCTTGCCATACTGAGTCCCAGTCGAGCGATCCAAGTTAAAGCAATTCATCCAGATTCGTTGTCGGCTCAAGAGAATGCGAGCATTCTGTTCATTAAGAGGCTTTGTCGTGACTGGGCGGTTCAAGTTAATGTCTTGCGCGACCCTTGACCGGAATTAGGAAACAGAACCGTCGGTTCGAAGATAAGCTACGTGTACCTTATCGCCACGCCAAGATAGATCCAGCTTCTTTCTTCGTCCCACCGTTTCGCTGGAACTGGGTAGAGTTGCATGAGAAGATAAGCTGCGGACATCTCTTCATTCTTTGTCCCGGATATGAGCGCAGTCCCAGCTGCAAGTTGGCCGTACTCCGTCAGTTGCCGATAGAGATGTGGTCGGGGTTCATAGGATCTGGAAGCAACACGACATACTTGATCATCGTCAGTATTTGAAGAGCGAGCATTGGATGTATTCTTACTAATCGTGAATAGGAATGGGCTTCGCATAGCCACATATTGGGGAGTGTGAAGAGCGGGGTCTAGCAAATTAGACGACGGATTCATCTTCTCGAAGTAGCTAAGGAAACGTTAATACAAACGCCATTTTTGGTGGATCTAAGCTCACATGGAAAACAACTTGTCCGCTTCATTGATCGAGACAATGCCGCGAGCCAGGATATGAGGCAGTTGAACTCCAGTGGCGGATTGCTTCATACGTATGGGATCAGGTCCTGGACCTAATGAAGTATAGGTCAGAATCGAAGCTAAACAAAGGCAGCCATCCAATACATACTGGGCCTAAAGAAGTCAGCATTTGCAACGCCGACAGCCTCTGACGAGGCGGGCTCCACACTCTTCTCTCTCGCATTCTTCCTGATGGAAAGGACAGCCATCAGACCATACGGGGCGTCTTCTCCTGGAAGCATCTTGAGTTTTGTCGTTTGCGGCCCTTGCCTCTTCGTTATGGAGCTGGCGGGTGAGCCTACTACATCCCGGCTCGTGTCGTCCTCGGCAGTAGCATAACCGGATTCGTCGTCGTCATCATCAGATAATTCTTCCGCCGGAGCGTCTTCGTCACTATTGCAGGGGCCGTCGATATCATGGGGATCACTTGCGGGGATCAAGCCTCCGAATTCCCGGATAGAAACACGAGCCTTTGATATCCAATCTTGCATTTCCGCATTTGGGATCACTGACTCGGAATTTGACTCCATGGGTGATTGTAGACTTGACCCGGGGGAACGCGGGGATTGCGCTGAAGCTGAATGGTTCAGAGACTCGATTTTCGCCATCAGTTCCTGGATTTGCTGGGCTTGCTCGCGGATTTGGTTGAGGAGGTGCTCTCGTTTACTGAAGGAAGTGTGTATTAGTCACGCGGTGGCAGAAAAAAAAAGAACCTGCGTACGGGGGGGCACGACGAGGCTTGCGTCCCGGAATAACACATTCTTGGCACGCACTTGTACAGCGCTTGCAAGTGTCGCTGTCGTTTATAAACTCACAACGGACCTAGAACACAGACATAAGATGCTGAGATGATCCTGTATTACGATTTACCTTTAAACTCTTGCATCGAGCGCATGCACCCATGCTGTAGTTGCAAAATCATGAGGTGACAACCCGGAATGCTAAGGTGTAACCACTTACGGTTTTGGTCTAGCAGCCTCCTGTTCTTGAGAATCAGGTTGGTCGCCTTGGCAGTCGTCATAATCGTCACTTGGCTTGGATCTTTTGGTGCTTGGAAAACAATCCTGTTGCTGGCGCATGTATGGGATATTGAAATAATGAGATTGCAACTCGGATTGTCGCGAGGGAAGTGGAAGAGGGGTCGCGAATTGCATAGGGCCGGTAGGAAGGTAAGGAGATAATTGTTGGTTGGTCACGGCGGAGTTGGGGTTGGGAGAGGCCTCGGGTGTATGATTGACCTCGAGATTTGCAAATTGACCAGCTTGATAATTTGGTTGATTGGGATCCAGAGCATTGAAGTTCGGTTGATTGTAGACTGGGGGTATATGAATGGAGTGGGGGGACGTGCCAAAGGAGGAAGAAGACGTGTCTAAAGCGAGATTGACATCGACATCGAGAGGGTTGAAGGAAGACGATCGCATGTGCGGCTGCCTGACGAAACCGGAGGAGGTTCCGAAAGGGACTGCTGGTGGAAACGGGCCGAGTCTACTCGGAGCTACGGATACATTCAGTGGTGGAGACGAAAATTGACGCTGCTGGGGGAAGCGTTTGGCGCTGGGAGTGGCCTCGAGAAGTTCCTCGAGCTGAAGAGGCTGTTTGAAAGTGTATTGTGGTTGATCCCACATGGTTTGACTACCCATGTGTTGCGCTTGGGTTGACATGTCCGAAGTGAGGTTGAACTGGTGGGAAGAGAGTCCTACAAAACCGGGAGGATATTCGGGAGACGATAGGATTACAGCCGAGTCTTTTTATGTGCTCGAGTGTGAAGATGATAATTATAGCAAAGTAGACACAGACCGGTTGCTTGCAGCTATCCGCTCTCTGATGGCAATCACTGCCCAGCGAGTCACTCGTAACCGACCAGTGGTAGGTAGTTTGGGAGCTTGAGCGCCTCGTCGTCGTCGTGGCAGGGCTTCACACAGTAGGCTGTGTTGAGACAACCACATGCATGTCCTTCCCTTTTCGTCTCATCGTCCTCTAGGCTTGGCTTCTGGCATATTACGGATGTGCTGTCCCCACCGAGGCCGTGTCAAGATCAAGGGCTTCTCTTCTGCACCCAGGCTTTCAAGCTATGTCATACAGTCGGGAATTTCTCCGATTGCTATTTACTTGTTTTTCTTCGCGAGGTCTCTCCATACTTGGTCCGAGTCAGTCGACGCTCTGTTTTCGGGAATCAAGGTGGAGCTTTTTACTGATTGGGTGCAAATTTTTGAGAAACGATATGCGTTTCTTCACACGTCATCCTCGAGGCGGGTAAAGTATCTATCGATGCTGGTCTCTCCCACACGTTTGTCTTGCTACGTCTTGTTTGCCAGGGTCAGAGATTCAGAGTCCCTCATTGCTTATGTTAATGGTTTTCCCTCGCCTGGCTATTAATGATAGCCCTGCTGGAAACCCACTCCATTAGTGTGTCACGCTTATCATCTTTGGATGGTTAACACCCTGTCATTCCAAGCATAGGAACTGTGTGGACCAAGCCCTTATCAGATTTAGAGACCACACTGCTGGTTCGTTCTTTTTCAAAGTGACCTAGTTTGAGTTTTCATATTTACAGGAGACCTTACTCTCTTGGCCAACATGAATCAACACATGATTTTTACAGCTTGAAGACTCAATGAACGTCAATGTAAGTAGCATTGGATCCACCAACAGCCTCGTATCTCCGACTCGGAATCGTGACAACATCGTCTCGCACGTTTGCATGCAAAAACACGGAATAGGTAACCAAAATCGCAGATCGGTTCGCTGAAATTCATACAGGATTCTCCATCAGATGACCACCAGTTAGTTTGCCGGTTAGTAAAGATTCCGATGAGCCGCTTCCTCTCTTCTGGCATGACAACATACACGTGCGATGCCTATTCCGGCAGAAACGCGTAGATATTTCAAGATATCCTCCATTTCAACCTGTGACTACTATCAATTGAACGTGGGCTATGTTGTTGACGGCCTTCATCCTAGAAAGCGACGGGAGAAACCGTGGCGAATACGTGGATTCATCGGCCTACCAGGTAACCAGGTTCACGCCCTGCGTCTTCGGCATTCTGAATAACGGCTAAACGATAGAATCAACGTGACCATAAAGGGTAGACTATCACAGGTGCCTTGTCTACCCACTCCTTTAATACGATCGTCCTAGAGCATTGAACTCTATGTTGCGCTACCAAAAATCTGATATCGCCTGCAGATACTAGGACCAATTTCATCATACTGAGCTTTCGTGTGGCATGAAGTATAAAACTCAGGCTGTGCGAATGTCAGAACGTCAGCTCTGGGAACAACTGTATAAAAGATAGTCTCACCAATGATGCCAATAGCGAGCCTCCGAACCAGACGGCATAACTAGGGGAGAGAAAGCGATCAGCCGGTGAGCCCCATGTCCGCGACGGTAATTATAAAAATTACCGTTGGCGCTTGTGTGAAATGACTTCGACTTCAACCCCCGAGGACTGAAATGCAAGGCTTATCAGAATGCTTATTCTGGCAAATTACCAGATGAACCTAACCTTTTGGGTACTGCCACTGGAGATTACGCTGGCTTCGAGACGGCGGTCCACCAATTGTTTGAGGTCCCGCTTGAGACGCTGGCCGAAGTGCTGGAACATCGTGGAACCTCCCGACAGCACGATGTTCTGCCCGCGGGATCAGGAAATGATTTTCAGTAAAGAGTGTCGCTTGCCTTATACAACCCGCGGCGAACATCAATGGGTGATGCCCGAATCACGTCGTCGACAATTTCTGGAAGTGGTGTCAAGAAGTCGGATGAATATATTTCCGGGTTGAAAAAGATTTCCGGGGCAAGGAAGCGCTCGTATCCAACATCGATGGAATATTTCTACATGAAATCTGATGAGTCGAGGAAGTGAATCAACTGTGAACTTACCTTTCCGGTGACGCTATGTTCGCCGTCGTACCTCTCAAAATACTTATACGGCTCGGCATCATACTTTCTGAATTCTTTGACGATGTCTTGACAAACGTAACTGTAATCTTCCTTCACCTTCGAGGCGATTCTCAGCTGATCTTCCGGCGGCACTGCAGCCGTTTCACCGCGCTCTCGCAGCAGGTTAAGCACGAACTGTGTGATATCACGACCGGCAATAGGGATGTGTTTGATAGCACTGCCAATCACATAACCTTCCGCACAAGGAATTACGTGGGTGACACCGTCGCCAGAGTCAATGACCGTGCCGGTTAATGTTCTGTCCGTGACTCTGTTGGATGACCACGACGCGGCAAGCGCTAACACTGCCTGCACAGCAATGTAGAGGCCTTTGATATTGAACGACTCAAAGAATATTTCGGCTGTTTGTTCCCTGTTCTCCGGGGGATTGAGGGGTGGTTCGGTCTAATGACTTCAGATCAATCCGACATTTCCCCTGCGATGGCGGGCAACTGACCAAAAGAAAGTAATGATCCTCAGGCTCTGCGCGCAGGTACTTGAAGATCGTCTGCTCCCAGTAACGTTCCATATGATCCCAATTGTCAATCATACCGTGGCGAATAGGGTAGTGTATTCCATAGCCAGGTGTCTTTGCATTCGCGAGCGCTTCGTCTCCGATGAAGAAATCAAGATCCTCGACGCCTCGTTTCGACGCAAGGTTGCCAGGCTTTGCTAGGATCGGAGGTCCTCCACGCGTAGATTGAGCAGCAGGACCACGTGTGGCGATCGCCGTTGGGAATACACTGTATTGGATTCAGTCGGGTCGAACCATTGTAATCCAAAAACATGAGACTCACAACGAAGGATCAGAGTTGCCCGCGAATCTGAGTGTGGGTCAACATCGATTGCAAGATTAATGAGTAGTGGTGCGCACCCTATCTTTGAGTAACCAGTACCATTATCGCAGATGATGGGTGCGAGCAGCGACATCTTTATGTTGTGCTATCAATCCCTGGAAACGGAGTTGCTGCGAGCAATTTTGTTTGGTGTAGTGTGGCAAAGGCTTTAGATCCTAACAGCGATAAATATTAGGTCCCAAGCTGCCATTTACCAACTTGAAAAGGCACCAACTCAGCTTTGTCGGTAGGAACGTGACCTCCAAGCTTCCTCGCTCGTTTTTGGCGCTAGGATGTCCATTTTCTTGGGTGGCATTTCTCTTCCACAATTACATTTCGCCACCACCCATGTTATAAGGTTTCTTGCATTTGAACGGATTTCTCGCAGTTTCGCGTAAGAAGCATGTGCGACCTGAGTCGCGCCGAGGCCAAGATGAATTACAGTATATATTGCTAGTGCGCCTGTACTGCTATGCCGGGTGAGTCCGGAACAGGACGGAAGTTCTAGTTGGAATTCTCCGCCACTGTTCAAATACCATTCGTTTAACCTTGCCTCCCGTCAACGCAAGAATGACTCCTATCAACATACTTTTGACAGGCGCTACTGGTACATTCAACAACGCCCTTGGAAGTACAGATGTTGATTAAATATTTTACTATAGGATACATCGGTGGTTCAGTCCTTTCGGCTCTCCTCTCCCATCCGAGGCTGAACGAATTCGATATTACCGCCCTCGTTCGTTCCGAAGTAAAAGCGGCTCTCCTTGAGAGAGTTGGTATTACGCCGGTGGTAGGCTCATACGATAATTCCGCTCTGCTCAAGAACCTTGCGTCGCAAGCCGACGTTGTGATTGCATGCGTACGGACATACGGCGTCCCACTTTCTCAACAGAAACTCAATCCGATGTTATATTTTAGGTGGATGCTGACAACCTGAACGCCGCCAAGGCTATACTCGGCGGATTAAGGCAGCGTCATCACGATACTGGGACTACCCCTATTTTAATTCACACCGTCAGTATTGTCTCATTCCTACCTGTTTCATGCATTAATGTTCTACACAGTCTGGAATTGGTGCGCGATTTTTGTGACACCTCTGACAGTTTCAGAGTACAATTGTTCCAGGCGTACTCGTTGACAACGCTCAAGGCAACTACGTCTCTGATGTGATATATTCAGATTTCAATATTCACCGGCTAGGGTGCTTGCCGCGCACCCAACCACACAGAGAGGTTGACATTACGATAACGGATGCTGGCGAGCAAGGTGCGATCCGGTATCTTTTAAAGACGCTGAATCTGCATGTTTACAAATATAAATGTTTAGGATATGTCAAAACATGCATTATCCTTCCCGGTTTGGTATATGGCATCGCAGAGACCCCTCTCGTTTCTCTTGGGATCCAGAATCCGCGTTCCCAGCAGATTCCAGCTGCTATAAAGGCAGGTATTGATAGGTGTCAGGGTGGTGTGATCGGCAAGGGTATGAACATCTGGTCACATATACATATCGAAGATCTTGCGTGTTTGTACATGCACATCTTCGATGCTGCTATCAACTCTTGCCGTCTTTACGTGGGCCGGATTGGGATATATTTCGCGGAAAATGGAGAATGCCAGGCTGGAGATATTTTCTGTGTGGTGGCGAGGGAGCTCAGTGCTCGAGGATGCGGCGCAAATCGTCCGACAGTGTTCACACAAGCAGAGATGGAAAAATACGCATTCGTAAGTCATCGTGGCATCTGATAATCAACTCCAGACTGAATTGGGGTTCAGACTGGAATGATGGGTGCAAATGCTCGCGCCAGGGGAGAGCGCGCTAGGTCAATTGGATGGAAGCCGGTGCATGATACACGATCCATGTTGGAAAGCATTCGTGACGAAGTGACAGCGCTAATGGGCACAAGTCTCTAGCGAAGTGCCAGTGTATTTTTGGCAATTCCGATTTCCCGTAGCAAGTAGACTCGCCGGCGAATATGTACGAGTGTTAATCACCCCAAAAAAACGTATAACCTGTATGTGATTGATGAACATTACGCTGTGCGCTAGACCCTTGATCTCACGAAGGGTGTGGGTATGTTGACTTCGAGTCAGTTCGTGGCCCTAGTAACAGACCGTGCTAACCGAATCTGACATGTCTCGTCATCACCCTGCTACATTAATTAATTTGGCTATGTATTCCCGCTCAGGTTGTTTGGACATTCCGATATAAGATCTTCTGCACGCACTTTACTTCCGCCTCCTTCCCTCATACCGATGTTTGAACGCTCTTTACTGTAACCAACTCAACGCCACTCTTTCCAACAGCTCGCGCCCATTGTCTCTAGTGGCGTCCGATCATTCTAATAGAGCGATTCGCACTGCTGTCAGGCTTATGGCGCCTCCTCCCCCTCCCCCTCCCCTTCCAGAGAATGCTGTGACCGCCAACAACCACGTCGCAAATGGCTTAACTGCGGGCCTCTTCATTATTGTTGTATTATTATGTTTCCTCTATATTCTACGATCCAAAGCGGTCAAGAAACGGATCGAAGAACGGAATGACATATCCTTCCTATGGTCAGGGATGGCGGAGACCAACCTATCAACGACAAGGTAAAGAGCTGAATATTCTAGTTGTATTGCGTGTTAATCCGCTCTTCAAGTGTACCACCTCCTTTTAGCCGGATCGGAATTACGCCGTTAATCGCCATGCCTAAGAAAACCATCACCCGCAAACCATATTCTCATGGCTTGTTCGATAAGGCAGTCGTTTTGTCTCGGCTTGAACCCTCCCCTGCTTCTTCTACACTATCCCTCCAACGTCCGTTGATGAACGCTTCACCTCACCCCCGCGTCATGTCGACCCTTAACCCAGCATATTCAAGTTCCCGACACAGCAGATCTTCTTCTGGATTCTCTACTTATACCCAAAATTCACACCCTCCTGGATTGACTCGCCTATCCATTCTCAGCTCTACATTTCCGTCGCAGCCAAGACCTGTACATCAACTTTTCGAACCCGCCCTCCCCGATGAGCTAGCTCTCACCCGATACGGCGAGGGTCTTGCTGTGCTCCAGTCTTTTGACGATGGTTGGTGCCTCGTCGCCCGAGACACATCAGGCTCTTCCCGCGCTTCCGATCTTTTTACGGGCAGCGGTGATAAAGGTGACATTGGGCTCGTACCCGCATGGGTTTTCGTCGAACCACTCAAAGGCAACAGTGTCACGCGGCCTTTCCGCAACTCGAGCATTAACGCGCTCCGCCTTGTTCATAACCCTGTTGATTCAAGAAATGCAGTCATCTCTTGGTCATTTTTTGGATAATGTACGTGTTCTGATGTGTATTTCTCTCGCTATATTTCTTTTCTTTTCGCTCTGGAAGTTTTGAGGTAGGCTGCGCAGTGCTCGGCTTGCTTGTTGTTTGGTTGGTGTTGTCCTTTTTTTTCCCTTTTTCTAGGGTGCTTGCATATGTGCAAATAGACTCCATTGGCGGGCTACATACCTTTTTTTTGCCAGAATATACGGTACCTCACCTCCTTGTATTAGAAACCACTATTTTGATGCCAGATCTCGCAGCTGCTGCAAAGGTGACATTTAGTGACAGTGGTCAAACAAGCCAGGTTTTGTACTTTCAAAAACGTGTTGATCATCACGAATGGCCCTGTTATCAACCGCCGTCTGTAATTGTTTCACCTGGCGGGTCCGATCCACCGGATCTTTCCGATTGATGTGACCAGCCTTCAATATTCAATGATCAATTTTGACGGACCTCATGGATCCGGCTGGAGGGACGTGACAAGTTGCGCCAGTGAATACTTGTCATTGATAACAATGACGTTGGAACTTGACGTGTGTCCCGGGGCAGAGGTTGCGCTCGATGAACGCATGGGCAGGAACGCGTAGTGTTGCTGTAATCCAGACAACCAGGGCAGTACAAGCACATGCACTGCAAGTAGTTCCTGAAACATCCAAGGCAAGTCCGTCGCCGGTTGCCCCACTTGGCGGCCCCCCATGTGAGCTGATGTCTCCGGGGTCCGGCGAATCTGGGCTGCGTGCGATCCCCGGGCGCGCAGTATCTACACCTCTAACGTTTTGGATACTAAGCCTTGGCTGTCTGGCCAGGCACGCGTTGAGGAGATGAAACTGGTGGGTGTCTGTGCGGCCAAGAGCGCCCAGCAAGCCTAAACTGCGTGCGTCGGACCCCTGGATGTTCCAGATCTACTAGTACGCCGCCGACGCTTCGGTTAGTCCAACTCAAAGGAAATTTCATGCCAGTGGTTCAAGTTGCCCGAAGGGCCCACATACCGCATGAAACCTTCATACAGATTGTCGGGATGTCGAGTCTTCCCACCGCATTTGGTGTTTCATGTTGATCACGGATCTGTCTCACCGTCTGCTTGCAGAATATCTCAGTAGTCACACAAATCTCGAGGGCTTCCCAAGCTCTAGAGATGCAAGTTCCTTACGCATCTGCCGTCGCTTCTGCCAGCTAGTGCGTTCTACCTGGATCTGTCATTCGGTACGTCAGGTGACGGAGCCCAATCTGCGTCACTTTCCCACCTGTCGATCCCAAGCAACAGGCTCGACTCGGAGGGACTATCGACGCTGGTCGCTTCTGCCAGTGCTCGTCTCGCAGCATACTTTGGACATTGGACGTGTAAACACACGATGCCCCTTCGATAAGCCCAGCATTTCTTGTGTATGGCTTTCGCCCTGTTCATTCACCACGCCCATCCTCTACTTTCCTCCCGCCAAACGTTGCTAATTGAAGACGTTTCTTGCATACCAACCCTATCCATGCGAATGGTGAGGACGAGAACAAAGGCACGATGCCTTTGGGACCCATTTGATTTAGTGCGCAACCCCCAAAGGACGTTCTACCACCTCTACGTCGTACTGTGCACTCTGCGTACGGCGGTCTACCACTCTTATGGTTTGTTGCGCGTGCGACTCCTGATTTATAACCCCCCCCCCAAAAAAAAAAAAAAAAAAAAAAGAAAAAAAAAGAAAAGAAAAAAAAAAAAAAAAAAGGAAAAAACCACCTCCAATTCTTGCAATGCGTCCTGGCG
>JBBPLC010000435.1:0-21758 GCA_038089535.1 Hemileccinum rubropunctum | reverse complement strand
TTGACCTGCCTGCTCAGCCTGGCTTCGAGATTGTCTCTGACGAGGTCGCTAATGCAGTGTTCGATTCCTTCCTTGCGCGATTCGGCGACGAAGTTACGCCTGCTCATGTTGCCCCATCCCTCCCTACGTCCATGGCTCAGTACGAAGTTGACAACACAACTGTGGCATCGCTCCCTCAGTATGCCGATGGTTATACCGTTGACGGCGCGCCTGCGTCAACGCAGCTCCAGTATGTCGATGGTTATCACCCTCTCGCCGACAGCGTACCTCCTGCGTATAATAACTATACCGTGACTGGCACACCTTACGCACCTTACGACTACGCTCCCGAGGAGACATCGTTCGATGCGGGATTCTCTCAGCCAAATTCGTTCGCCGTACCGGATATGGATGTCTATCCTCAAGTCGTCGACCAGACCTACATGGTTACCGCTCCAATTGGTCCAAGCAATCTTCCGATGCAGGGGCTCTACCTATACTAGAGCCCAATTTCACTCCTGCATCTATTAATGTTTCCACCTTTGTTATATCTTTATTCTTTATTTGGAACCGATTAACTGCGACGCATTGTATTATACTCTACACGGGCATTACTGCATCTTGGACTACATTTTCTTCAACGTCACACTTGGGTAGATAGTTTATTTCATATCTATCCATCCATCATAATCTCGAATGTATCAGCTTCTGGAATTAAATCTTTGTTGCATAGTCGACAGACTATCTTGATCTGTAGCACTACTTGCATTCGACCATAACACGGATCATCACTCCGGTACTTTTCGAATATCTGATTCAGAGTTTGTAACAAGACCACTGTTTCTCGTTAAATGGTATGTAACCAAGCATCGAAATCCATCACTGACTCCTCTATCAATGCATGCAGAGGTAACTGGCTGTCGACCGCGCTCGAGGATGTGTACATGCCAACTCTTGTGAACCCATCGACTATCAACGTACCCCATAGGAGAAGCCATCCCATCGTCCAGATCCACCCCACTACACCACCGACCTTCCTTCTCGTCAATTGATAAAATGCTCGCTCGGCAATGATTCCGGGAGCCATCATCCCAAACGGAACAAGCATCCTCCACATTTCCGACCGGCTATCAAGTGTAATCATCAGGATGTGGTGGAAATACCCCGATGCAAGGAATGCCCCGATAAGCGTGCCCGCACGACCGACGACCACAGTAAACGGATAAGAACATGTGAGGAGGGTCTGGCGGAACCATTGGTGCCACCGGCGACCCCAGAATTCACCTAGTGAGGTCGCGCACCAGGGGTTGTTAAATGCAGGTGGCCATTGAGCGGGGTCTTGACGAAAGAAGAGAACGCCAAGCATGGTGAGTAGGTCGTAACTCACTTGTAGTCCAGAATAGGCCAAGACGGCACCCAAGATCGTGATGATGACCCCTCGGAGGTATCGTGCGAAGAAGGGAAGGGTTTCATCGAAAATGGTGGTTCTTTGGGAGTTGGATCCGACGCCTGTGATGAACGTCTGGATTGCTAGATGGATGATACCAGATATCCATGCATGCGCGACCAAAGAAAGGAATGCACAGAAAGCAAATGCTATGCGATTCGTTGGACGTGGGTCACGTGGGACGTACAGTCCGCGAGACCAGGCCCAGCCATGGCCACGAAGATTTGTGACGAGATCAAGGGCGTCCATGATGGTTGATGGAGAACTGTTCGCAGGACGGAGGTGTCGTACGAATGGCTTTTCTGCCAGTGCCCAGGAGAGAGCATGAATCACGATACTTATCATAGCGCGCTGAGGAAGAAAGCTATGTGAGTTCTCATCTGCGGTCGATTTTGACGAGTTGCGTATTAAAAAATACGTACCGCACATTCAATGTCGAGGAATTTTCTCTCGGGGTTGTCTTGTGAGAGGTCCACAGAGACTGCTGCACGGAATGCTAACAGCGTCACAATAGGCCATAATGCAACTCGGAAAGCGCGTGTTTGGGGTGTAACAACCAGCACCGCTGCTAGGATGTAGCAAGCTAATGGAGGAACGAGATACGATACGAATGTTGTGATGTTGATGGGTAGTTTTGTTGATGGAAGACCAAGCGCATGCTGTAGGGAGAAGAGGAAGGACATGGTTATCTCAACAGTTGCTTACATATCTGAGTCTGAAAGTTTCACCCTGCTTAGCGGATGCAGGTGCTCTGCCTTTTGTCAAGTTGCGGCATTCGGGATAAACGTGGCGGTGCGTTCATTGTTGGAGTTGAAATCGGACTATATAATTAGCCGAACCGGCATCTTGCAAAAACGCTCGGACTTTTGAATTGAATCGCCGCTTTCTACATCGTTAGCATATAAGTTTTTCAACTTGTAGCCTGTTGACTTTCTCAATTGCAAGTTCTGGACATGACGGGGTCTCACTGAACGATTCCTAACATTATTATCTCCGAATCTTACTGTTGTTGTAGGCGCAGTCGCAACGTACCAACTTGAATGCTTCTTTGATTTCAATATCTTCCATTACTGCCTTGTTGCTTATTGGAAACAATCGCTTCCAAAAGACATTTATGATCTTCTGCGATCAGTCCATCCAATTTGATTGATGCAAGCGCTTCTCTCCGTCTTGCTGGTCTCTGTTGCCATGACATAGTTCACCGACCATCATTGGCGACCGCCCTTCTCCCACCTGGATCCGCTTGTTCACCACATGGGTACTAGTGTGTCGTGTACCCATCATACACATGGGCTGACCTCTGATTCGACCTTATCAGCCCACTGCCATTGATCCAACCATGGATTGAAGAATATGATCCAATCATCTCGCTCAAACAATGCAGCAGCGTCTTCGTCGTCATGATGTAAGTGTCCAAGTGCTGTGCACGGGTTTTATTTTTATTTTGTCTTGTTTTAATCTCATGTAGGAGGCAACTCAATTGGTGGAAAACGAGGCACATGCTTTGCAGACAGACGCATTCAGTGGCGGAAAGCGATATCTTGGGTCAGGGAGGTGACTCATGCTCCTGAGCACAGGTAATCGACTGCAGCAGTTTCGAAAGTAAGTGAGCCCATCGTAGTAATTTCCTTTGCTTCTTTTAATGATCTTCCCCCACAGAGCAGAGCGTGACCATATCCTGCCGAAAGCCACCATCATATACAATGTAGATCAAACTGAGATCGCGAGAAACTTGGTGGCAGATCTCTTAGATGACCCAGAGTCCCATCGGTTACATGTGAAACGGTGAGTCGTGTCAAGGCTACTACATTCGGGCTAATACTCACCTATGCGCCCCTAGTTTCTCAGGTTCTGTCACGCTGTGTGTCATTTACGGCAAAACCACACCAGCTTCATTAACACACGACCCCTTCCTTCTCCACCTGAAACGCATGGTTCCTATCGTTCAAGGCACTCTAATGCCTTGCGCCTATAAAGTAGATCATTTCCCGATGCTGCAGTATGTGCCGTGGTATGGTCGACAGCCCAAGAGATGGGGGAAAGAAGAATATCAGATGACAGTGAGATACTTCTATCAGTCTAAATCACAGGTAAGCAGAACGTATGCTGTAGTATCTTCCCAGTGCATGTTAGATTGACGTATGAGAATGCTTAGGTGACGGAAAGCAATCCGCGTTCGATGTCCACCAGGAGGATCGCCACCCAAACTGTGACAGCGGGAAACTCAAGCGAACCAGAAGCGGGGTACTTTTTGGGATCGCTTGGAGGAACTGGGTTCGATACCGTACGTGTTTCGTGCTCTTGACGATGTCTTCTTTTTCTTATTTGCACTTCACTTGGTTGTGTAGATGTAGGTAGTGATCTCCACCATCATGATGGGTGTCGCTCACAGAGCTGCAAGTTTTCATCCTCGAAGCCCTGCGATGAGGACCCGTCAATTCATTTGGTTAGTACCTATTGGCTATACTCGCTTGTATTCAAAGTGAATATCCTATTA
Source organism: Hemileccinum rubropunctum (assembly GCA_038089535.1). NCBI lineage: Eukaryota > Fungi > Basidiomycota > Agaricomycetes > Boletales > Boletaceae > Hemileccinum > Hemileccinum rubropunctum. The sequence goes on along the minus strand of JBBPLC010000435.1, from coordinate 17,835 downwards.
TTACCGACACACCCGCCGGACTTCTAAAGACGTGTTTTGGGTGCGTGTACCCCTTGATACGGTGGGACATCATTGCTCAAAGTAAACTCGTAGGATGGCTACTGCATCCCTGCGGGGGCAACCGTGTTTGGAAGCCACTGGTAAGTTGGAACGAGAAATGATGCCCCCGTATGATTATTCAACCGACGCATATCCTCTTACAAGTGCTTTGCATGCGACCCTAACGGGTCCCCCGACCGGAAGCATTCAACCCCAAGCGTTGGATGGGACCTGACGGTAGCCTCAGAACAGCGAACTCAAAGCCTACTCGTTTGGATTTTGACGGCGAACGTGCGTCGGATCGAACCTCGCCCTCCGGTAAGTTCGTGCCCTAACCATGTTGCTAGTGTCGACACGATCGTACGGCTGTGGCATCAGACGATCAGGCAGTTGACGATGTATTTTGTGCTCGTAACTCACCATCACCGCTCACATTCGCAGATCACTCTATATTGTCTCTGCAACTGTCTTTTGGGCGTTCGCGATTGCCGAAGATGTTAAGCGGCCTGTCGACGATATGACATTTGTACCTGGGATCGTGTCGCACCCAAAGCCGTTTAGTCTGGTGTTTGAACCGAAGATGGATGTAGCACATTTGCACGAGGTTATGAGATCGAGGATGGTGGGTTGAGCATTCTGTGTGGGTCGAGTGATGCAACGAGAAATCAGGGCGTTGGGATTGCAATGATTCATGTCGAGGTGTCGCGTGGTGATGCAAGGTAGAAGCTTCATGCCTAGATTCCCAAGAAGTGTCTATTCTCGAGCTGGTTAGTCGAACACTAGCACTTGGCCGGAACATTCATAATTCTAGATCAATCATCTAAATGGTATGTAACCAAGCATCAAAATTTACCACCATGTTCTCTACCAACCCCCGCACTGGCGATCGACTATCGATAGGACTCGAAGACCCAAACATGCCGGCTCTCGCGAACCCATCGACCATCACATTACCCCACAGGATAAGCCATCCCATCGTCCAGACCCACCCCACCACCCCACCGACCTTCCTTCCCGTCAACTGATAAAACGCCCGCTCAGCAACAATTCCGGGAGCCATCATCCCGAAAGGAAGAAGCATTCTCCACATTTCCGTCTGGCTACTGATCGCATTCATCATGCTATAGTGGTAAAACCCCGAGCAAAGGAACGCCCCAATAATCGTGCCCACACGACCGAGGACGAGGGAAAATGGGTAAGCACCCAAGAGGAAGGTCTGGCGAAACCATTGGTGCCACCTGCGGCCCCAAAATTCGCTGAGCGAAGCAGCGAACCATGGGCTATCGAATGCAGGCGGCCATTGAGCGGGGTCTTGACCAAAGAGGAGAACGGCAGGTACGGTGAGTAGGTCGTAAGTCAGTTGTAGGATAGAGTAGATCGCAAAGGCAGTCAAAGTCGCAATGAGACTCGATCGCAGGTATCGCACAAAGAAGGGAAGGGTTTCGTCAAAAATGGTGAGTGCTTGGGAGCTGGATCCGACGCGCGTAGCGAGTGTTCGTACTGCCAGGTGAAGGGCACCACATATCAATCCATGTGCAATGGCAGAAAAGGATGCATAGAATGCAAATGCTATGCGATTAGTTGGGCGTGTTTCGCGTGGAACATGCAATCCACGAGACCAATCCCAGCCATGGCCGCGAAGGTTCGCGGTGAGGTCAAGGGCGTCCATGATGGCTGATGGAGAACTGTTTGCAGGACGGATGTATCGCACGAGTGGCTTTTTTGACAATGTCCAGAAAAGGGTGTTGACCACAATAGATAACATGGAGAGCTGAAGGAGAGTAAGGACATTTTTGAAGAAGCTCGCGTTGAAAGATACACACCAGCAAGTCGATATTGAGGAATTTTAGCTCGGGGGTACCAAGTGACATGTCCACGGAGACTACTGCGCGGAATGCTAACAGTGTCACGACAGGCCACAATGCAATACGGACAGCGTGCGTTTGGGGCGTGACAGCCAACAGCGCTACCACGAAGTAGCAAACCAACGGAGGGAAGACATACGATGCGAATATTGTAATGCCGATGGGGGCTTTTGTCGCTGGAAGACCAAGAGCACCCCGCAGGGACGATACAGAGATGGACATTATCGAGTCCTCTCAATCGCCCTCCAATGCGGAGACCAAGAATAAATACCGAGAATACCCGGAGGCAGTGCTGATTGCTGACTGCTGAAACGTAAACGATGTCAGTCGCGCGACTTCTGAATGCAACGAACCTGAGTGGTAACCTCAACAACAAAAAGGCAGCTCAACACAGCATGTCATATTAGCTGAGAATGACTCGGATATATCAACCAAATTCCTGGTACGCACGGATGGTTGTCAACCTCCTGCAGTGACTGTAACGAAAACTTGACATGCTGTGTGGGAGCACAGCGCACAACAATGCGGCAAGTCGTGATACGCAGCATATACTAGTAACATCAAGAGATGTTTAAAGATACTTAACTATTAACGCTCGTTATATCTTCCATACTTACGTCTGTTCATTCCAATATCTGGTCCGTATCCACACGTAGGTCCGGGTTGAAAGCCAGTCTGATATCGATTCGAGCTGTTGTAAATCTCGAGTGTGTCAAACAAGACGATACGTTACGAGAAGGCAACTACATTCCCTTCACTCCGGTGTCTCTCTAGGTTGAGGTTGAGGCCTGAGGCCCGAGGACCATGTTGGGATGTGCTGATCCGAGTAGTCTTCGTTATCATAGGCTGTTGCGTTCCTCGTGTCATTTTCTGTTGTTCAACGCGCATCCGAGTACACGCTAGTGTCAAAGCCCTTCTGCAGTGGGGCTCCGTATAGTTAGTTGTCCTAATCTGTGTTCCTGAAGAGAGGCGTGAACCGCCGAGACGCAACCTCGCTACGTACTCAATCGGATGCCAACAGTGCCAAATCTGAAGTCATGAATGTTTCCATCTACAAAACTTGAATCCTACCCACATGCGTAAGTTAGTACGTATATTATTATGACGTGTTGTACAATTGGGCGTACGATGGGGTGTGCATCACGAAAATATCTCGCAGGACGGTACATACCATGACCGCGACACGAATGAGCACCAGCGGTTTTTAGTGTTCGGCCCACCGTGTTTCTCTCTCTCGAGGGTTCATGGTGAAAACAGATGGGTAAGTGAAGTGGTCAAACGAGGGACGGGAAAGTTGTGTTTGTAATCGAGGCTCTGCCTGGGATTATGCTTGCCGCTACTGTGATGGACCAGATGGAACGGATTACATTTGTTACGGGTGTCATTCTGTGGTTGACTATGTACTAGCGTGCGTGCTTTTGCGAGTTTTCTCAACTCGGTCACGCCAGGTCTTGTTCCCGGGGCGACAGAGAATGGGAGGGATCAAACATACTGTATACTTCCCCGCGAGGTACCCCTTTCCTGTCGTCTTGCGCCGCCCCGTACTCACTGGGACCTCTGCTCCGTGCTTGAAGGTGACAATCAAGTTGAAAGACATATATATGGTTCTGGGTGGAAAGAATATATGATCGTCGATAAACTATCACTATCCCCTTTTTTGGTTCCTCAAGTGAACTGTGCTAGCTGGTAGAGTGGCTGGTAGACTAGCTACGTACCATTGTTAGCGATACGATGCCTGTGCCAGTGCGCTACCAGCTGTCGCGATCGCCCAGAAAGGTATTAGGCTTCTGAATTCAACACAACCAAACAATCTTCTGTGCGAACTTCATGCTCGCCCACCATGACCTTCAAGAGAGCATACTCGAAGTGTTGTTCCAAATTTGCGTGTGGTACTATTGTACATGACACCGTCTTGTCATATCAGTCAATACACGGAATAAATATACGCTCCGTTATAGCATAGAATGCGAGTCTCACTCGAAGCATTCACTGGCAGACAGTGCAAATGATAGCGCTGCACTTGGAACGAGAGCAAGACCGAGTCTCTAGCTCTCCACCTCGTTTGGGACCACAGTGACCGATTCACTCGTATTCCTTCAGGTGACAGATAGTACTACTGAAGGCCCACAATAGTACGACTCGCGGGCCAAGATTTGAGACCGTAGACCAATTCTTCTAATTGGGTGGCCTTGCATCTCCACGTTGACCCGCAGGCAATTCCACGATCTATTTCTATCTACGTTACATCGCAACGATTGTACTCTACTGGGTGTCTTCGGCGAAGTGGATGCCAACGGTTAGATATTAGAGTACATAGCACAGCGTATATCGTTTCAGCACACATACACCATATACACCAGCCCCATCCTCTCCCACTCCGTAGATCACCTTACCCTCTCTCACCCACTTTCAACCCTCATACCTCACCGACGACATCGTTCTCGTAGTCGTCACCTGCCTCCTCGTCTCTATCGCTCGTTCCATCCTCCTTTGATGTTGTTGTTGTTGCATCATATTCACATCCATCGCATTCATATCCATGTTATCAACCTCTTCTTCAAGCTTACGAATTTCCATACCGAGCTCCTCGAGATCGCCAGATCCACGACGGCGCATACTTGGGGCGGGAATGACGGGGTAATCGGTGTCGTCGTTCGGCTGGAACATTGGGATGCGCTCGTTGGCGAGATCGGAGCGACGACTGTTGAGCGCCACATCAGGCAGCACATCGGTAAAATGTCATTGCAACAAAGACAGAACATTGCCCATAATGCACGCAGGAGACGTCAGATACGAGATAGCACAGGGTGGAGGGAAATAGACGAACGCGTCTGCAAAACTGCGAATGAAGTGTCTGAGCTGTGTACCTTGTGTGGTGAGCATATCGGGACCCCTCTGGTCTTCAACGGGAAAGGAGGTCAACTCGGAGGCGTTCTCGGCTTCCTCTCTGTGGTAATCAGTCAGCGGTATAAACGATCTGCCTAGCCGAGATGATCTCGAAGGAAGGGATGGACAAGGCATCTATAGTCACCCAGGCTTTGACAAAGCCAAGGACCCTAACGTGAACCTGTGTCCACTGCAGGCTGGACAATAACTAGTGCACTGACACTCGGACCCACCAACCCAACGTTCCAGATCATGAAAAACACGGATGCACAGCAATCCGGTCATGCAACTCCAAATCGCGTTTGCGCACCTCAGAAGCTGGAACACCCGCTGCATCTTCCCGACCGCCAAAATCTTGTTCTTGATCTGCTGTTTTCTGGCCGCGACCTCCGAAGGTGGCAGGGCGAGATCGACAGCAACATCTTCATCTTCATCTTCGTCCATGTCTTCAAGCTCCTCCGGGCTGCACGTCGCGAGGATGGCGAGTAGCATCTCCGTGACTATATGTGCACAGACCAAGTCGTAAGCCGCAGTGCACCTGAGGGATAAAAACCGACGTACTCTTCGCACCAACAAACGGTAAACTCCACGTGAAAGCGTCCATGAAATTTGGTAGCCAATACGGATGACTACTCGAATTGAATTGCCTGATCGTAATATTCTTGTTTGCGTACTTGATGACGGCCCCGCGATTATGGTACACGTCAAGATAATTGGGTGCACTAAAGACGGTAATGACGGAAGGGAACTTTTTGGTCGGAGTTTTGCGGTACATCATGTATCTGGAACGAAGATGCGTTGTGAAAGGAATGAAGGAAATGAGATGGGACATACCCTGCATCCTGAGCCTCGTGCCCTCGCACAATCCCAAGGAGGCCATTTCGCTCGAGAAATTTGCACGCTGCCTCATACCTTTCACATTTTACCACCCCGCTGTTCACTCAGACAACCAACTCGAGGAGTGGAACACTCACGTGTAAAAGAACGAACAACCCCGTGTCGCATTGTGCTCAAACGTCGTGCCTGGGGCCAGAGGGGGACCGTGTGCCGAAGGCTCCTGCTCGTATCCGAAATTCATGACGGGGTCTGACCACAGCAGATCACAGAGCAATCCACTAGATCCGGGCTCCTGGAAGCGGTCGAGCTATGCATGCGTCCGTCAATAAGATGCCTGGTTATGATTCTGGAACAAGAATCTCTGTGTGATGATGGAAACGTACTTGTCGAATGTTGTCCAGGGTAATGAGCTCAGGCGAAAGACCGCCGTGAACACAAAAGAAGCGATTGTCGACGAGAGCAGCGACGGGCAGTGCATTGAACGATTCCAGGCACGCGTCGTAAACGGCTTGAGAGTACTTGTGGAGACCTATGCCAAGAAAGAAGATGCTCATTATGTTGAGTTCAACGAACCCTGAATCCCTGGCTAGGACATGCGTACATTCGCGTTTGAAAGTAAAATATTCCGTTAGATGTCGGCATTCGTGGTTGCCACGAAGGAGAAAAATATCTTTGGGGCGTTGAATCTTGAGCGCATAGAGGTATAACAGGCACTGAAAGTATGGTAGATGTGATTGAGCGAATGGACAAAGGGAGATCGAAAGCACGCATACCTCAATGCCAAAGTTTCCGCGATCAACATAATCACCAAGGAACAAGTACGAGCTTTCTGAAAAGCTCCCTCCGATCTCGAAAAGTTTCATGAGGTCATACTGTGACAATGACAGGAGATCAGTGCCTGTGTGGCATTTGAGCGGAGTTGATGGGATAGGACTCACGTATTGGCCGTGGATATCCCCGCATACTACGATGAGCCCGGAAATGACAGTCGATCGTCATTTGGATTGATGACGATCAGTAGAAAGACGGGACATAAACTCACTTGTGACAGGGCTCCCTACGTTGACTAGATTTGGTTCACGAGATAGAATTCCCGTTGCTTTCATAAGGATGTAGAGAGCCTGTTTTTCCGTCAACCTCCCCTCCTTGAAGAAATGATGCTTCATAAACTCGACATTGGGCAGCATGTGATGATCGCCTGGTGGGCCGTACTCCCTGACGAAAAGCTGGTCGTCGGTTGGTCTCCAACCGACAGGTTGTGAAACCTGCGTGTATAAGAATAGAACAGAAAAAGGTGGTCAATCATACTGCGATCATCCTGTGGTGTCGATGTTGTCGGGAGTGAGAGGGTCATGAGAGACTAACATTGGGCATTGCTCGTTCTTTTGAACTTACTCCGGGTTCGATGGTGCTCCACTGGACCACACCACCGGGAAGAACAGGATCGTGGTCTTGCTCGAGTGGTGGGCTTGCGTAGCTATGCGGGTACGATTGATAAAATTCTTGGTTAGATGTCATTCAGATCGTCGTGCTGGGTATGCTGGGTATCGGTTGTCGTGTAGCTGGGCGTCGTGGATAACGCTCACTAGCGCTAGTGGTCAGATGTTATGCGATGGTTTTCTTTCAAGGACTTTTTCGCCAAAACTTGTTTTTCTTTGTTCTCATACAGCGCTCAACTGCCGATATCAGCTTGCGCACTCGATGACTGTCTTCAGTTCATCGAGGACCTGGTTTTAAGACACTACCAGGTCAAGCACTGTCGTCTGACACCTTTAGACGCTGTCACTGTAATTTGTTAGCTCACGTCGGATCTTGTCCGATCGATAAGTCCTCCTTCACAGGGCTTCCATCTCCGACACTCCGAGTTGAACTCCATGGACCTTATCCAACATACAAGAGGGTGTTTCACCCTTCATGGGTGCTTCGCCATTCCGTCCGCCAAAACCGTGTGCCAAGACCCTGAAGAAGCTTTGTCCTTGACATGATGTGAGAAATAATCCGCGGAATGGGTGTCACAAGACAGGTACAAGTGCACCGCTCGGAACAAAGAATACTTATCATAGGTCAAACACCATCCACATTTCCAATCGACAGAGCTCTTTGATAGCGCTTGATCGTCCCGCCGCTCAACAGCCGCTTTGCTGTATCTCATCACCATAGATAACGTCACCTTATCCGATGGTGTAGCTGTCTTCTGCTCATCGAGAGCCCGGTTTTGCAAGACAATGTCCATGTTATCCCGTCGTGTGCAGCACCCGCCAGCACAGACTAGGGCAACCTAGGCAGACATTCAGCGTTTCGCTGCCGGTGCAGAAACTTTATCGCATGACGTTTTCTAGTCTAGGACAACTCAGGAAGACTTTCCCATACCTTTCTCCTTCGTGACTGGGGAAACTAGTGACCCAGAAATCATACATCCATCTATTCCAGCTGTGACGAAGCGTCAGTGAGAACATGGATCGTATTCTCATTGGCAGCGAGAGCGAACGTAACACAAAAGTTCGGAAGTCATCGGACGGGAAAGGTTCATCCTGAAGAACCTATTCCAACGCTTGCGAACATAGTCCTTTTCCCCGAGTAGAATTGCATGTAAATTCTATAATGAGCCGAGTCTGCGATCAGGACAGGAATCACGAAGTAACATATGGGTGTGTACCTCGGTTGTCGATGATGCATTTGTGACGCTGTCTATGACTTTATGATACTGCCCTAAGGGCGGATGGACACACCGCATCTTTCCAACTAAAAATTGCGTTGCTACGGAACAGAAGGTTGATTTTATCCACGATCAATTTTGTCTCAAGGAGTGTGGTGGATGTCGAGGACTTGGGCAGCCAGCGGGAGACCTTCGGTTGCTGCAACTCTCGAATTACCTTACCTATACAGCAGTATCGACGGCCCTAGATTTCCCCATTCCAGATGAATGTACAAAATGACAGCATGATTTCCGCCGTCAAAACATGAGGCACAATCTCGAAATTCTTTGACAAGATCGAGAAAGACCAATAGAGCATTGCCCTTGTGAGGTGTATTCCAGGGTGTCTCAGTGACTATCCGTAAAGGAGATGAGTATGGAGGATATCATGAACCCAGGATGAGGTCGATACAAACTCCTTGTCTCAGGGCGAGTACGTATCAAAGCGGGAACCTAACAGTAAATTGGAGTTAGCAAGATGCTCTCCCACAGAATGGCCTGACGTTGTCATACTGGTGCTTGAAAATGAGGCGACACAGACCTACCGTTGATTTCTGTAGCAATAAGGGGTTGTGTGTTCAGTGGGCCAATTTCGCGAGGCTGTAGCCCGGATCCAGCTCAAGAGGATCGTGCAGCGAGAATCGCCAAGGTATCTGGACAGCTCGAGGGTCGTTAACAAGTTTTTTGACAATGTTTCCGACGATATATGTTTTTGACTCGGAGCATTGTGGCAGAGCTCGAAACCAATATTTGTATCTGGCAAAGGTTACTCACGTTGCTGCGACCACCGACCAACTCAAGACTGACAAGTTCCAATACTCTCCGAGACCATGGCAGACTTCATTCAAGGACTTGACCCGGGAAAACTAGTGTTGGCTGGTGCTGTATGGCTTCAAATTCACCCTTCTTTGATGCAGCAATGTGCTCACAATTGACCCCAGGTGTTATCCTTCATCATCAGTCCATTCTCTTCCCCGGCCTACAATCTACCCATCTTTTTGTTTGGCACTCTTGTTCATGAAAGCAACGACGCGATACAGTCGCTCAAGCTGGTAGGCTGCTTATTCCCGTCCGTAACCGAAATTCAATCGGTCGTACCAACAGTTTTCTGGCGTCTTGTTTGCGTCGATTCTCTTTGATATCATCTGGGTGTTCAACAACGAGCAAGGCGGTTTCGTCAGACTACTCTTCCTCCTCCTGTGGTTGCTCAAGGCGCGTGTCACCCATATCAAAACGCGCAGCATCCCGCACACACACTGATACTCGCACCCCTTCTCCGTAGTTCCCCACCGCTGCAACCTTCTTGACCGCTCTCCGCCAAAGAGGATCTCAATTTAGCCTCGGTGCAGATATCAATGGTCCCACTGGCAAGTCTCCCTCCCGCCCGTGACCCATACCGCCCCTGGTTACTGATCTCCCAATCTTTTAAAACAGTCTGGTCCATGCCTGGCGGCTTCACCTCGACCGGTCGTGAGGGCTACCAAATCGTCGACGACCAACCACAAGCAAGCGCCCCTCGTGGACCGCCTCCGCCTCAAAAGACGACCATCGTCGCCCCAACGCCCCAACTCGCGCCAGGCATCCAACCAGGCAATTACCAAAACGCATAATTCCCCGCTTTTACAGGCAAAGACATCAATCTTCGTCTGTCGGACTCTGTATTCGTTACTCCCAGGTCTTGTCTTCTAGCATTTTAAATCCCCTGGGAAGAAAAAAGTCATGCTTTTATTCTGTTTTCTTTCGCGCATAGAGCTAGGAATAATCGATATTTATGCATCTGTTTGCCTCGTTTGATGCTGTAAACCGCAAGATGGCGCTGGAGATGGTCTGTTCCCTTTCAGGCAGGGTATGGCGTTGACATCAATTGTGTTGTCCAAGAGGCCTCAATAATTCCGTGTGTTGAGATTGGATACCCCTCAAGAATGCGCCCAACCATATATAAAAGGATTGAAGGAGAACCAAGGGTATACGTGCAAGAAAGCACTGGCAATGGTTTGAGTGCACATACCAAATCATCCATCCAGCATGTCTAAAGATCCCGCTCCCGTCTGATCCACACACTTTAGCCAACCGTTATGGACCCGCCTCTTGTGCCAACAACCGCAGTGTCCCCTCCGACCGAGGTCTGATCGCCAACTTGAACGGGCCCGGCATCCTATCATACAGCGTCAGCATAAACCCCTCACGCCAATGATGTCCCACAACAACCACACGTACCGAAAGACCGCATTGTCAAACACAACCTCGGGCTCGACCTCCACTCCATGTTCATCCACAGCCTTACCGAAATCTAACGTGGCTATCATCGACACCGTGAGCAGCCATGCCGAGGACTCGACGAGGTGCATGCCCGGACATCGGCTGTGACGTCGTGAGCGTGAGCGTTTAAAGCGCGGTTGAGCCCAGATGTCACACTTACCGTCTTCCAAAGCCAAAGACGTACGATCGCGGATCGCGTCGTCGTTCCGTCGTCTCATCTATACCAGGCTCGAGGTAACGATCAGGATTGAACGCGTGTGAATCTGGGAAGAGCTTTTCGTCCCTCAATATCGACCTGACATGTCCCCATAAGCCCGTGTCCTCACACTATAGCTGGTACATCGGATTCAGACGCACCAAACGTTCGCAAATACCTAGCATGCAGTCGGATGAATACAAGATACAGATAAAGAAAGAGAGTCGACGTACGAGTGATCCCTTGGGTATAAAGACGCCATCATAAACGTCATTCTCCATCAATCTGTGCGGAAGGTCTGTGACAAGCAAAAGCGTTAATTCATAGCCCACTTGGCCTGCACCCGGACTTACTCAGAGGTACGGGCGCACCCCACCTCAGCGACTCCGTAAAGACCGCATTGCAATACGGCAATGACGGCCTATCTTCAAAGACCGGCATTCGATCCTGTCCAACCACGGCATCGATTTCCGCCTGTGCTCGTTTGAGAACCGCGGGATGCTTCACCATGGCGAGGATAAAATGGGAAATGGTGGTAACAGTCTGTCAAGCAAGGCACTTTCGTCGTCATGGTTCCACGGGGAATTAGGTGGTGCTCACAGTGTCGATACTAGCTTGAGTTCCGTGGTTAAAGACATGCATTGCAAAGAATAAATGTCCGCTGACCTACCAGCGTACATTGAATTTGCTGTCCATCTTAGATCGAAATCTTGTTGAGCACCAAGTTCCATGTCCTTGCCATCCTTTGCATCCAATATTGTGGAAACAAATGATGCCTTTGCGGTGCCTTTGCGCTGTCCAAAGTGACACATGAAGCGGCGCGTGGAAAGCAAACGAGAAAAAAATGACATTACCCTTTCATCCAAGACAAACGCGAATGGCCTGTCGACAAACTCCTCCATCTGCGTCTTCCAGATAGCTGCATTGCGCTTGAATCCTGCACCGGGAAACCAGTCTGGTAAGTGTTTCACTAGACATTATTCATATCAGCAGTGCAGCAGCCTGGAAAGAACCGGGAACGTACACGAAGGAAAGAGGTCAACGGGCCAGATACCACTTCCAGACGCGATACGATTGGCAAGCAGCGAGACACACTTGTCTGCAAGCTTCAGAAAGGCGTCGTCGGTCGACTGGACGTGGTATCCGTACACGACCAATAACGTTAGCCCACCGGCGTACCTAACCACGTAATCACGGTCAGACTGAAAGAAAAAGAAAAAGAAAAAAAAAGAGAGAGACGCACCGCCGAAGATGGTCCTGGAATTTGAGTGGATCTTCAAGAAGTCCTCTGAGGAATGGCTTCGTTTCAAGCTCGAGCAATGGCTGGTAGTGCTTGATGCTGGACGACCCAAATGCAGCTTGTATCAGCCTCCGTTGACGGCGCAACTGATCACCGTATGGGGTAAACGCCACCATGTTGTCGCATCCACAACTGATCGAGTAAAATGACATTTTCAGTCACTGGGAGGGAGTTCCAACAGACGTACAGCTCTCCTACCATGACGAGCCGAGGCTTGTCAGAGTACATCGCTCCACGTTTATCTAATAGATCGAACGCCACTTCAGGGGTATTCAAAAAAACGAGTCCTTGGCCGAGAATATGGAGATACGTGATAGGACCTATCCAAGAAGTCAAATTAGCGAGCGTTGCCGCGCGGAGACGCAAGATCCAACGACGGACCATATTGGTTTGCCCATCGTTGGGCCGAGAGCCAAAGCTCTCTCGAAGTAAGATCAGCAACGTTGCCCAGAACGGGGAGCGGCTTCGGCCCCGGGGGCAACGGGGCAGGAGGCTTCGGTCTAGTAAGCTGACGATAGAGAGTATAGGACAGCGCGGCCGCGAGAAGCACGGCGGGGAACGTCGTTGTGGCGGCCATCCGAGCACGCCGCGCGTGAGGACAGGTGGCGGAAAAAATTGAACGGGGGATCGGAAGATGCAGCGAAGAAGGAAGATTCAGAGGAAGAAAGAGGCACAATTCATGGATCCCGTCTCTCCTCCACCTTTTTACGCACTTGGGGTGGCCAACTGACTGGTCCGAAACACACGTGGCCAATTAATGGGGCGGTGTGATATTCAAGTCCCATCGCAGGAGATAGGCGAGGTCAGGGTGTCAACTTGAAATAGCTTCTATCCTGACGGCAAGGGGACAATACTTGTTACAGGGCGGTCCACGAGTCTGCTTGCCTCACTTGGGGCGAACCAACTGTCAATTCTTGGTTAGATCGTCGGAACGGGTCACCCATGCGCAGTCAGTCTAGTACTAAAGGATTCCCGGCGGCCCAAGATGAACATTTCGTGTGTTGGTCATTCCCAACAAGAGGTGGGGGCGCCCTTACGTTGACAGGGCCTACGTAAAACCGAATGCGCCACAGGAAGAAAAGATGCGCCTTCAGTGCGGAGAAAACAAGTCCCCATATCTCCACGGCCGCCGGGGCTTCGCACTTGAACTGGCCCTTTTGGAAAGTCAGTGCGCGTGAGTGGAAACAGTTCAGATAAACCTTGTCAAGACATCACCTGGCTGAACACGCAGTGCTCCACAAATATTGTGATGGTAATTATGGGAAGGCCCATAGCAACCACGTACGGTGAAATGGAAGGTCGTCCTATTCTTAAAGGGCGCACAAGACCACGCTTCGCCAGATCTCGTGGCGCCGCCGGCCCGATCTGTGAAAAGTAGCCAGGTTACATTTGTCTAGTCAATTGATAGCGTTAACTCGTCGCGGAGGTACCCACCGGCATTGGTACTAGCAGTACACGCTGGGAACACATTGCAGTTACGCCCGCTACTAGACCAACTTTTGAAGCTAGACTGCGACGCCGCTGTGACGCTGTCTAGACTAGACAACCGCTCGCCGTAATGGGACTGCATAATCCGAATAAACTTGAACAATCTTTTCCTCGTGAGGAAGATCAACTGTCAGTTTTTGTCAGAATTTAAAATGGAACCCCCTGAATAAACCTAAAATCTTGAATAGAATTTTCCAATACGGTGGCACGCATAAATCGGATAGTTTCCTTTCCTGTCCACCAACGCCGGTCAAAAGCGCTTATTAATCATCTGCCCATTCTCAAGCTCTTGTGAACACATACATGTGATATCTTTAGGCAATCAACGGGAGTTTGCTTAAAGTGTATCAAAGCAACTACTGTAATCGCAAATCATTTTCTGTCAGACTGGTAGTCACAATTAATATTACCGCCTTTGGTCGCAGTTTCACAACATTAAGATATAGCTCTACTCGACGAGATGGGATGATCTGCAGACAAACAAAATATTACAGCTACATACAAGTAGATGAGGGGTTCGTCATGGACTGCACGATGGATGAAAGACGAGGGTAGATAGTAGATACAAAGTGCAAGAAGAATGCAGGGTAACACAAAGCAAAACTGAATATCACTGTAGCACTGGATTCAACTTCTTCGGCGCGATAGGGACTCGAAACCACCCACCTGCCACCACGCCCAAATACAGGGAATCAAAACAAAAGAAGATGTCAAAGTAAATACCGAAACAAAGGTCCTGAAGCAAGAAAGAAAAGGGCACACGGTCCTACCTCTCCTCCCTCTCCACCTCCAACAGATCGTCCGCAAAATCCTCCATCTTGATAATCTTGAACCGCTCTTTCCACGGTCCATCCGAAAATGCTCTCTTCCATGCCCGACTTAACCCCTCTTCCCATGCGTACAACTCAATCTTCCAACCGCGCTGCAGCGCCAGTCGAACCGGTCCCAAAAACCCTTCCTCGTTGAATTGACCGACGTTACCGTCCCCGGTTGCGAGCACGATCGTTGCATTGGGAGGAGGAGGGTCAGTTGCTGCAATCGCTTGATGGAGTTTGAGCTGCAGAAGCTCGTCCACGCCTTGTTCCCTATAGCGTATACGGGTAATCATCGCCGTCGTCCCAGAAGGTCCGGCGACCGCACGCGTCGCACTACTACTCCCGCTGCCATTCCCGTTCCCAGTCGGACGATCCGAGTCCGTTGAGATGTTCCCACCCGAGTGTCCGTCTATATGCATCTTCGAGGAGGAGGGCAAAGAAGTAGAAGTGAAATTCGTTTCAGATTTGCGCCAGTTGGCACTACGTGATGCTGCAGAGTCGGGTGTGTGTCGTCTGTCTGGCGCGTCCCCGTTATCGGGTACGCGTGCGTATATCCGGACATCGTAGCCCAGTTGGATGGCCGATTCCATCGGCTGGTATAATGGTGAAGAGGTGACCAGACATCGTCTCGTAATTGGTCGACCGCGTTCGAGAAGGAGCGCGAGCGCCGCATGTGAGAGACGTTTGGGGCGACGTGATAACGAACGGTGTTTCTTGTGATATGTGAGAAGTCCAATGAGAATATTCGAGCTGTGTAAACGAATTACGGTGAGCGCTCGTCCATCTGCGCGCCCAACGATAGAAAAGGATGACGCAACTGATCGATGAAAACATGTATCAAGGTATCCCTGGCCCGCGGTGCTGGTCCTCTAGGGTCAGAGAAATCAGATTCCCCGCCACTGAAATCTTGAGTGAGCAATACAGTAATGCGCTCATAGTTCTCCGGGAACCTGAGTCGCAATTTATGTGCGAGGCATCGTAACTTCAGGATCTGTGGATCAGGAGGTATCGTCTTGACTTTGAGAGTCGGTGTCGACTTGCTGTGTTTCAACACGTCGCGTTTCACAAGGACCCTGTTCGCCCGAGGAGGTGTCGACGGCGTCGATTTGTAGTGGTATGCGTTATCCAGGGAAGACGACGAATCACCTTCGGCATCCGGATCCATATCCGCGTCATCTCGATCGGCGTCTCCGCTCGCATCGTCCGCGTGTACCGTCGTCTCCGACACCGTCTCCGGTGCGTCCGCCTCGCGCTTCAATATCTGAATTGTCTTTATCGGTTTCTTCCGACGCCGCTTTCTCGCCCGTCTCATGTCCGCTTCTTGACTCTGCCTAGCCCCTCCATCTGACGTCGAACTATAATTTTGTATCATCCGTCTCTCCGTTACCCGACCCGCCTGAACCCTATTCCTCTCCGACATCAAAAACTCGATCACGCTGTCGATCGTGCCCAAGGTAGGGTGTTCCGGATTATTCACGGCATCCCCAGCGTCGGACGCGATAGAACCCACGATGGTGAGCGCAAGTGGATCTCCCTCGCCCTCTGTCTCAGAATCGGACCCATCTCCACCAAAGGCACCTTCCGCATCCCCACTCGTGCTCAGACTGGGATCGTGTGCAAGCGCACGTGCATTCTCGTCGTCCGTCGCACTGTCCGTGGCACGCGACCGATCGTCCACCGCACTCCGCGTCTGTGCGCTCGCCACCGACGGATCGAAATACGACGCAATAATACCCTGTGTCCACACGGTCGAACCCGCATTCGCTTCCGAGTCTGTAGGGAGCGCTGATAAGAGTGCTGAGCGCGGAGAGGCAGATTCGAGTTCATGCTCGCGTTCGAGATCATCGCGGTCCATGTGGAGCGCAGCCGCTGGAAAGGTTGTGTGAAGGATGCGCGGAGGACCGATCTGGAATTGTTGGAGTTCCCGGAAGACGGTGTTGAAGGCACCGAGGTCGGGTGCTTCTGTTGGCGCGGCGATAATTCACGATCATCCATATCATGCCGCGGATATGAAAAAGGGGGATCGGTGGGAACGTGAGAACGTGAGAACGTGTCGTGCGTATGTATCAACATCAAAGAAAGAGAGGTGAAGCATTGGCAGTGAATTCCCAACTGAGATGGACTGAAACTAACCGTCGGAGGTGGCCTCACTGAGACGAGAATAAGTTGAAAAGGGACTGATCGCGGTGGGCGAGTTGGACGTCGTTTCCGAGCTGGAATGGATCATCTTGTGCACAGGGTCATCAAAAAGTGAGCGGATGGTAACAGCGTCGATGTGTGCCGGTGTGTGGTCTAGAATGGGTGTAGTACTACTACTAAGTAACTTGAAGTTGTGGCGTAACGTTGCTTATACGTGCGTCAGCCAGCAAAAATGTTCAACGGAGGAGAACGTACGAAGTAACGAAGATATTATAAAGGACTGCGGTGCTGGCTGTGGCTCTGAGTTGCCGTGACTGGTTCTGCGGGGAGCAGGACAGCCTCCTACCAGCCAGTGACTCGGACAACTTTGACTCGGAACTTTGGTCCAACCGTCGTTCCTTCACGTGACCTGGTCCTGACTCCTGATGACTTTCAAATTGAAGTTCAATGTTCAATGTTCAAGCGCTCATTTGTAGAACAACACCAAAAGAATCCAAATTTAGGTCTGCTTCAAATTCTACTACCAAAATGATGAACGTAGTACAGACGAAGATTTGAGATTCCAGAAGCCAGTATATTCGAGATTGTGTTGGATGTAGATAAGAAATAGCGTGTGACGATGCAATATCCATGTGGAGAGTATGATACAATGTGTTGTAGTTAATCGGTTCCAAATAAAGAATAAAGATAGAACAAAGGCGAAAACAATAGATGCAGCAGTGAAATTGGGCTCTAGTGCACATGGAACCCTTGCATCGGGAGACTGCTTCCTTCCATTGGAGCAGTAACCATGTCAGCCTGGTCGACGACCTGAGAGTAGACACCCATATTCAGTGTAGCGAACGGATTCGGTTGAGAGAATTGCGCATCGAACGATATCCCCTCGGGAGTGTAGTCGCAGAATGCGTACGGCGTGCAGGTATAGTTATTATACGCGGGAGGTACGCTGTCGGCGAGTGTGTGATAATCATCAGCAGTGTATTCATTACACTGCCGATGATTATCACCGTGATTGTTGCCATCAATATACGAGGGAGATGCATTGGCGATAGGATTGTAATAACCATCGATATACTGAAGCTGCGTCGACGCAGGCGCGTCGTCGACAGTGTAGGTGTAGCTGTCGGCATGAGGGAGCGATGCCACAGTTGAATTGTCAACTTCGTACTGAGCCATGGACGTAGAGAGGAAAGGGGCAGCACACACGGGCGCAACCTCGGCCCGCGAGTCACCGAATCGCGCAAGGAAGGAATCGAACACTGCATTGATGACTTCATTAGAGACCAACTCGGGACCGGGCTGAGCAGGCAGGTCGC
>JBBPLC010000434.1:0-21785 GCA_038089535.1 Hemileccinum rubropunctum | reverse complement strand
CATCACAGCAGTCCTATTCAGATGAAACCAGATGAAACTAAGACAAAGAGCACAACACCTAATCTAGGTGTTGGGTGGCTTCAGCAATGGTATGGATGTTGAAAACATACAGGTGGTAAGGTAGAGGAATACCTGACACTCACCAAGGTTTAAGAGGTTAGCTTAAGGAGATGGTTGTGGTAAGAACACAAGATGTTATTCAAGCTCAGATGACTGAGTTCCAACTTATATACTACATAGACTGTGTGACTATTTCCTAATATGGTAAGCTACACTACAACTAGTAAGTAATAAGTAGCATTGAGAGCTACTACATGGTGCTCAATCAACAATGGACGGTACAAGTGCATGTGTCCAACCAAATGTGGACAAGTACATGATAGTTGAGGATAAGGAAGTTTATGGTCCCCAAGTAGATCATAAAACAAGGTACAATGATGGGCATGCTATAACATGTATGAAGCCAGCAAGAGCAGAGTGGAGAGGAACAGGGAAGCAGAAGAGTGGTATTCGCAAAGTATCTGGCCACTAAGATGAAGGGGAATACAAATATTCAGAATAGAACTGAGGAAAAGTAGATGATGAGAGAGGGTGAGTTTATATAGTGACTAATGGTAGGTTTAGGGTAGGTCATCTGAGTCCTAAATAGTTTAGGGCCAGCATAGATAAGAGCCATGAGCAGAATGCAAGGTAAACATTGAAATGGCATGAACGCAGAAAACAACTAAGTTGAACGACACCTAATCTAGGCGTCGGGCAACCTCGGCGACAGTGTGTATGGTTCGAGTGCGAACGTCTAACCAGACGTGAACAAGGACGTGATATTCGAGTACGAGGAAATTGACGATGCCCAAGTAAATCATGTACTTGGCACAAACAAGGAGCGTGCGGTAACGAGCACAAAGACAGCAAATGCAGAGATAGGATTGAAAATAGAAATAGGAGTGGTAGACAATTGAACAGGCCGCTAAGTAGGAGAGTATTCAAGTGAATAGGACTAAGGAGTAGACGACAAACGGAGAGGATTTATATATGTAAGTATGGAGAGTTTAGGGTAGGTTGTCTGAGTCCTAAACGATTAAGGCCCGGTGTGGGAGAATGAACATGAGGAGAATGCAAGATAGCCATGAGGACGGCGAGAAGTCCGTGTGGGAAGTGAGAAGCGTCCTCATGGAAAAAGGAACAGAGATGAAAGACATGAGGCATGATGTCATGATGACATCATGGGCTAGACCTTAGGTCACGTGCGCGGATCACATGACTTCAAAAAGAAAAGAACATCTTAGAAAACATAGCATATAGGTCCTGAACTATAACAAACATGAGTATGGTGAGAAGTCTGTGTGGGAAAGAAGAAGCATACTCATGTGAATAAGAGATGGAAATGAAAGACATGAGGTGTGATGTCATCATGACATCACAAGCTGGGCCCCAGGTCACGTGAGGTGTCTCATGGTCACATGACCTCGGAAGTGACAAGAAATCATTAAGTGTGAAAATGAAGTAAAAGTGAAAAGTGAAAAATGTAGCATATAGGTCCTGAACTATAACACTTGCAGCAAGTTCATCTACTATAAATGGATGGGGAAGGGGTGGGATGTAGCAGGAGGCCCGAACAGCCAGAAAGGGCTCTAGAATGCTTGGAATGGCAGGGGTTGAAGTCCAGGATGAGAGACTTGAAGCAGGATAAGAGAGCAGATAGACAGATGTTGATCAAGCACCATGTAGTAGCTCTCAACGCTACTTATATTACTTACCAGTAGTAGTGTAGCTTACCATATATGGAAATAGTCATATGCTCCACATAGCATATAAGTTTGAACTCAGTCATCTGATTTCAAATAATATCTTGTGTTCTTACCACAATCATTACTTGCAGCAACTTCTTATAACCATTGGTAAGTGACAGGTAGTCCTTGAAACTGGATGAAACTAAACTGGAGCACAACACCTAATCTAGGCATTGGGCAACTTCTGCAATGATGTGAACTGTATGAGTGCACATGTCCAACCAAACATGGACAAGTATGTGATATTTGAGGATGAGAAAGTTAATGGTTCCCAAGTAGATCATAAAATGTGGAACAACAATAAGAGTGCAATAACATGCACTAAGCCAGCAATTGCAGAGAAAGGGGATAAGATTGAAAAAACAAGAGTAGTACTCAAAGAATACCCAGCCCCTAAGGTGGAGAGAGATACAAATGAATAAAACTAAGGAAAAATAGATGACAAGAGGAGATAAGTTTAAATAGTGACTAGTGATTGGTTTAGGGTAGGTCATCTGAGTCCTAAACAGTTTAGGGCCAGTATAGATAAGGAACATGAGGAGGAAGCAAGGTGAACATGAGTACAATGAGAAGTCTGTGTGGAAATGGAGAAGCATACTCATGTGAACAAAAGGATGGAGATGAAAGACATGAGGCACAATGTTATAGTGACCTCAGGGGCTAGGTCTCAGGTCACATGGGATGTCCCATGGTCACATGCACTGGTCATGTGACCTCGAAAGTAAAAAGAAAGCATTAAGTATGAAATTGAAGAAAAGGTAAAAAATGTAGTGTATAGGTCCTGAACTATAACAGTCCTCTGCCTTATTCCTGTTACTTCAACAGGTTATGAGCCCCATTAGTGCACTGTAGTGTATATTAGAAGACTACACCTACATGTTGCCTAATCTCATTCATGGTAATGAACCTATGCTGGTATTGCACACTAACACTTTTGCATTCCAGATACTCTTCACAATGTTGCTTACTTTTAAGGATGCTACCATCCCTGTTATCAATGGATCAACTGGCAGGCCACCAGGTCTGCCATGTCAGCCTACCTACAATCCACAGGCTCTGAAATGGGACCAACTAAACAATGGGCAATGTTATCCTTATTTTAGGGGGATGGTGACCTCAGCAATGGAAATAACAGTGCAAGCATGAGGGTCAAGCCAGACATGGACAAGGATGGCAAGACCAAAAGCTTTAATTGTGATGGTACAGATGTAAAACATAAAAGAGCCAAATAATGAGGGCTAAGATGGCAATCAAAAAGATCCTAGCCACAAGTGAAGAGGAGATCAAGTGAATAGGACTAGGAAATAGACAATGGGAGAAAAGAGTTTATATATGTAAGTAAGGAGACTTTAGGGTAGGTTATCTGAATTCTAAATAGTTTAGGGCTGGGATAGAAAAAGAGAAATAAGGAAAACATGAGTATGGCAAGAAATCCATGTAGAAAAAAAGAAGTGTACTCATGTAAAGGAAATAAAAATGAAGATGACACAAGGTATGACATTATGATGACATTATTGAGCTAGACCCTGAGTCATGTGACATTCTCATGGTCATGTGCACTGGTCACATGACTTTGAAAACAGAAAGGAAATATTGAGTATGAAATAAAAGAAAAAGTGAAAAATGCAGCATGAGGTCCTTGAACTATAACATTATGCCCCATTCACCAGCTTCAAGGTCCAATCTCAAGTTGGTGAATTTAGTATAGAAGGGACCTAATGGATGGAAAAGGGACAGGAATTCATTGTCAGAGATACCCCTAATAGATCATGGGGCATTTGGATTGGAGGTATGACAGTCTGAGATAGCATCCTATGTGTATTTTAAATTAGCAGCAGGTTCCCAGGTGCAATCCACCTTGTCCCATTCTTTCCAGTGGATGAGGTATTGTAGTTTACCATGGTAAAGTCTTGACTAGACAATGTAGTTGACTTCATATTCTTCATAACAATCTTCAGTCACAGTGATTATGTGGGGTTTAAATATAGGTTGGCCATCCAGTGGAGCTTTATAGAGTTTTATGCAAAAAACATGAACAGTGGGATGGATGGAGATGGAAGAGGGAAGGATGAGTGTGATGGCATTAGAGAGAACAGTGGAGATACAATAGGGTCTGATGAATTTCTGTGTTAATTTACAAGCAGGATATGGGAGAGAGAGATGGTTAGTGGAGAGCCAGACTAGATCTCCAATAGAATACAATGGAGCAGAGGAACACTTGGATGTTTGTGTGTGCAATATCTGATCATGGGTTTTTTGTTGTGTGCAAGTGATCTCCTTGTGGAAATGACCAACTGAAATGGACCAGGAACAAACTATGGAGACGTTACCCTAATTTAGGATAATGGTGACTTCTGCAATGGTGTGTACTTGACAATGGTGGACATCTAACCAGACGTGAACGAGAATATGGTAGTCAGCGACAATAAAGTTCACAGTGCCCAAAGAAAGCATATATGAAGAGTGCTCAGTAATAAGAGTGAAGATGGCAAGAGCAGAGATACAATTGAAATGACGAGTCATTCATGAGCTTAATGTTGAAAGAGTGAGTAAAGAGTAGTACTTGGAAAGAACCTGGCCCCTAAGATGAAGAGAAGTTCAAGTGAATAGGACTGAGAAGTAGACGATGAGGGGAGGAGGTTTATATATGTAAGTAAGGATAATTTAGGGTAGGTCATCTGAGTCCTAAATAGTTTAGGGCCAGTATAGATAGGAGAACAATGAGGATACCACAAGTACAGCAAGAAGTTCTATGTGGGAGAAAAGAACCATACTTGTGTGAAGGGAAATGGAGATGAAAGGCGTGAGGCATGATGTCATAGTGATGTCATGGTCCAGGCCCCAGGTCATGTGAAAGGTCTCACAGTCACATGCACTTGGTCACATGACCTCGAAAGTGAAAAGAATACATTAAGTGTGAAAAGTAAAAGAAAAGGGAAAATGTAGTGTGAGGTCCACAAACTATAACACCAACAGTTTTAG
Source organism: Hemileccinum rubropunctum (assembly GCA_038089535.1). Classification (NCBI taxonomy): domain Eukaryota; kingdom Fungi; phylum Basidiomycota; class Agaricomycetes; order Boletales; family Boletaceae; genus Hemileccinum; species Hemileccinum rubropunctum. Next base: position 17,013 of record JBBPLC010000434.1, on the reverse strand, counting down.
TAAGTGACCCCCCAGGAGTCATAGTGGAAGTTATGGGCTCTACATCCATGCAAGGTTGATAATTACATGTGACAGAGAAGGGAGAGGTATCCATGGCTGTAGTAAGGATATTGTTATGTGTGAACTATGCCATTTTTTGTTATAGTTCAGGACCTATATGCTACATTTTCTCACTTTCACTTCATTTTCACACTTAATAATTTCTTTTCACTTTTGAAGTCATGTGACCAGTGCATGTGACCATGAGATATCTCATGTGACCTGGGGCCTAGCCTGTGATATCATTATGATGCCATGCCTCATGTCTTTCATCTCCGTCTCTTATCCACACAAGTACACTTCTTCTTTCCCACATGGACTTCTTGCTGTACTCATGTTCACCTTGAATCCCCCTCCTCCTTAGGGGCTGGTTTCAATATGAGTACCACTCTTCCTTACCATTCCATTACCTCGAGTTCATTACATGACTTGATGTACTCTCTATAACATCTGCATTTGCTGTCATTGTGCCCATTATTGCACACTACTTGTTAATTTGTTCATACTCTATTTAGGCACCATAAACTTCCTAGTCACTGACCTTCATGTCCTGGTCCACATTTGGTTGGATCCCTGCACTCAAACTGTCCATACCATTGCTGAAGTTGCCCAACACCTAGATTAGGTGTTGTGCTCTTGGTTTAAGTTTCATCCGGTTTCACCTGAATAGGACTGCTGCAAGGCTGAACAACTATTCTTCCTCCTCACTTTCATTCTATGTGCTCCTGCACCAACACTAACTGACTCCACCACCAACAGCAAGTTAATGCTCCCAACTTCTATGCAGCAACCCAAATTATTCAATTCTCTTCCAAGCCTGTTTGTTGTAGTTCAGGCTACAGCACTACCACTTATCATTACATTCACTGCTTTTACCTTTACCTGGACTTACAATCTTTACTTTCAAGGTCATGTGACTTGGCCACTATTCATTATCTTATCTATTGTACCTTAGGGGCACATGCTAGTTCCCACAATCATGTGCCTACAAGTTACTCTGGACTATGCCTAGATCCATGATGCCATTATGACATCATGCCTTGCCACCACCACATTCCTTACTTTAGACCTGCCCTAGAGTACACTGCTTGGTCTATATACTCTCAGTAGACACTATATATAGGGTAGCAATGTGACTGGGTTAGCCAGTCTTATTCATTTGTCTTACCCTCCATTGTATGCGGCCTGAGCACACTTGAGTACTGCTTACTTCCTTTTCTTTGCTGGTTGACCACCATTATAGGGTTCTTATCATATCTATCATTCTTGGCGACCTCAGCCATCCTAGCTTGAGGCTAGACTGTCCTTGTTTGGGGTTGATTCTGCCTTGTTTACTATTACACTGTTCCAGCACCAGAACATACTCATCATCTCACCCCAAACCTAGCACACTATCTTAATGAGCTCCCAGTAGCTGATGAGAATGAGATAGACTCCAATGATGCATCTCCACCACCTGAGCTCGCTCACATCCACACTCCATTTTTTGCCTCTTCCCTTGTTTGTGCACTATCTCCTTCTCCCACACTCACTCCTGTAATGGAGTGGAATGGCAAAGAACCAACTCCTAACAAGGGCGGCCTAGCCTCTAGCTAGGATGGCCCAAGTGTCACCTAGAATGATAAATACAATAGGACCCTATAATGGTGGTCAACCAGCAAAGAGAAAGGACGAGTGGTACTCAAGTATACTCAGGTCCCACGATATGGAGGGTAAGACAAATGAATAAGACTGGCTAACCCAGTCACATTGCTACCCTATATATAGTGCTACAGAAGAGTGCACAGACCAAGCTGTGTACTCTAGGGTAGGCCTAATGTAAGGAATGTGGTAGCAGCAAGGCATGATGTCATAGTGACATCATGGATCTAGGCATAGTCCAGAATGGCCTGTAGGCATGTGATTGTGGGAACTAGCATATGCCCCTAAGGTACAATAGATAAGATAATAGTGGCCAAGTCACGTGATTGTGGGAAGTGGTCACGTGACCTCAAAAGTAAAGATCATAAGTCCGGGTAAAGGAGAATGCAGAAAATGTAATGGTAAGCAGTAGTGTCGTAGCCTGAACTACAACAACTCCTATTCACACACATCAACAACATAAAGTCTATACCTAGAATCTGCACAACATAAGAATTGGAAACACCCAATATGGACACCTCTTCTGTCTCTATCCACGTAATGTCCTCTGTCGTCCCTCAAAATTTTTAAACAATGGCAACTGAACAACTACCCATCGATCCCAATGTCATATGGAATGACATAAGGAACAGCATGTGTTGATTGAGCACCATGTAGTAGCTCTCAACGCTACTTATTACTTACTAGCTATAGTGTAGCTTACCCTATTAGGAAATAGTCACATGGTCTATGTAGTATATAAGTTGGAACTCAGTCATCTGAGTTTGAATAACATCTTGTGTTCTTGTTATAGTTCAGGACCTATACGCTACGTTTTCCATTTTTCCTTACTTTTGGACTTAATGTTTTCTTTTCTTTTTCTAAGTCACGTGACCAGTGCACGTGACTGTGAGACCCTTCATGTGACCTGAGGTCTAGCCTATGATGTCACTATGACATCATACCTCATGTCTTTCATCTCCGTTCCCTTTCTTATGAGGATGCTTCTTTCTTCCCACACGGACTTCTCACTGTCCTCATGGCTCCCTCACCTTTTCCTCATGTTCTCTATTCCCACACTGGCCCTCAATCAATTAGGGCTCAGACGACCTACCCTAAACTTCCCATACTTACATATATAAACCCTCCCCCTTCATCGTCTACTCCTCAGTCCTATTCACTTGAATACCCTCCTTTGGGGCCTGTTCATTTGTGTACCACTCTATCCTTTTACCTTTACTCTTCACTATTGAGGCTGTGAACAGCTCAGTAGTTCAATTGTACCTCTGCATTTGCCGTCTCCCGAGCAACATTACTGCTCGCTCGTCGTTCCACGTGCCAAGTTCATGCTTTACTTGGGCACAGTAAACTTCCTCGTCGCTGATTATCATGTACTCGTCCACGTCTGGTTGGACACTCAGAACTGCACCATACACACCATCGCCGAAGTAGCCCAATGCCTAGATTAGGTGTTGTTCTACATTGTTTAAGTCCTCATCCCATTTCACTTGAATAGGACTGCCGCAAGGCTGAACTGTTCGTTCCTCCTCGCCATCGTCGTTACATGTGCTCTCGTGCTCATGCAGACCATCTTGCACTCCAACAACAACAAGCAGCAGTTAACTTCTACGCCACCACCTGCATTATTCGTCTATCACCCGCACCAGAGCCACCCTGTCTCTTCGCCCCAAACTTCGCGCACTACCTAGGTCTCCCAGAGATCGCCGACGAGGTCGATCCTAATGACCATCTCATTGAACAACCCCGTGAGTACTTCCCAGCTCCTATCCCTTCTCGAGAACCAACGCCCGCTCCTCGCTTCCCCTCTCCTTCCTTCTCTTCCTGTGCCGTCTCTCCCATTCTCCCGCCTCCAGCTCTACCCCACATCCGTCGTCAGCGCAAACACCGTCGCCCCAAACTTAAGAACATTTGGCCTGAAACAGGTCATTTCCCAAACCTCTTCTGTCTCCGTCCCCACACCATTCTTCACCACCCATCAAAATTTGTATAAACCATGTCCGAACAAGCCGCCGCCCCGCCCGTCGACCCCAACGTAACGTGGGCTGACATTCACAATATGATGGCCAACATGGCTGCCCTTTTCCAAGCGTCTTTGCTGTCGCAGCAGCAGATGACGCAACAACTCACCAAAGCCGCGACGACACGTCCCTCGTCACTCCCCACCAATTAATCGCCAATCCCGGCACATGGAACAGTAACCAAGTAACGTTCCGCCCCTGGTGGGTAAAAATCGCTACTTGGGTCCAGTGTCAAGGCGGTCTAGACGATCGTCAACAAACCGCCGCCGTTCTCCTCCAAATGGTAGGCAAAGCCGAGTCATTTTCGAGGATCACCCTCGAAAAATATCAGAAAAAGAACTCCATCCTCGAATGGCCAACGTGGGATGAGTTAAAAAAGGAAGTTGAAGAACATTTTAGGATTAACGTCCTAGAAGAAGAATCTTATATCTGGCTCACCAACATTCGGCAAGGCTCGATGCCGATTGAGGTATTTACGCAACAATTCGAGCTCTTATGACAAGACGCAGACCTGTCCCGACATGACAACAATGTCCTACGTTTGTATAAGGAACGTATTGACTACAATATCTACTTTCAGTTGTCAACAAGGAGTCCCGCCCTCAAAGACTCACTCGCTACGTGGCAAGAAAGCGCCATTGCGATGGGAAAAATGTTCGAGAAGATGCGGCTGGAGCATAGCAAACAGCCGCAACAACGTCAATTCAAGCCCTGCTTCACCAAAGTGGGCACGCAACCGGGTTGAGGCGCCCCAATGGACACTCACACGGTCCAACCAACACAGCAGGAAACAAGGACCTGCTATAACTGCAACAAGCTCAGTCACATATCGCGTGCGTGTAAGGAACCGCGCAAACCGCGTGGCCAGCCAATCTTCAACCCGGTCACCGGCCGCACCCGCTATGCCCCGCCTCGTCCCGCACCTCTCCGCGAAATTCCCCTCGCCCCCACTACCGCCATCGCTGCCGTCCCCGAAATGGCACAAGGTTCCGGAAATCCCCCGTGGATGACCGAAGAGGCCCAGGCCTACTACCTGGACATGTTTGAGTCCTGAGCCCGCCAGCTTGCCGCTGAAGGACTCAAGGGAAAAGGCAAAGCCGAGTAGTGGGAGGTACCTACTCGGCCAAGGACCCTTCTTTTTTCTCTTCTTTTTCTAATCGTTTTTCTGTACTCGGGGAGATGGACAGTGGGTTGGGCGACGATGACTTACCAAACAATTTGTCTTATATTAGCTACGATACTGACTCCGAAGGAGTGTCTCTTCGGAGCGCGGCACCAGAGAATAAAGATAGTGTGCTTAATTCTCCAAAAACAGACAAAATTTCTTTCTTACCTGATTCTCATGCTAACCCTAACCTCACCCTCAGGAATACCTCTTCTGCTGGGGAATTCAACATCGACACCGACGTTTACTTTCAAAAAAATAATAAATGGCACAAAACATCGGAAAAGGCGCTTCTCGATTCCGGAGCAGTCCAAACATTTGTGGACAAAAAAAGGGTAATGTCTCTCGGGATCCCTACAAAAAAATTATCACTCCCTTGTTCCATTACTAATGCCGATGGAACCTCATCATCCCATGGTACAATTATGGACTATGTTTCTGTTATATTTTCTTACCAAGGGCACTCTGAAGGAGTTGATGCCTTGGTAACTAATCTTGGCACTCACCGCATTTATTTAGGCTATGACTGGTTTCAACGCCATAACCCTCTCATCGACTAGGTCGATAAGGAGATTAAGTTCTGCCGCTGCACCCCGACTTTTTAGGCATGATGGTATCAGCCGACGGTGTTGGCATGCAAAATAACAAGGTCGACACCATACTCGACTGGCCCACCCCTACGAAGCTTAAACAGCTTCAATCATTCCTCGGATTATGTAATTATTACCGCCGCTTTATTAACAGTTTTGGACAGATCGCTTGCCCCCTCAACAATCTGACAAAAAAGAACGTGCCATATACCTGGGGGGAGGCACAACAAAATGTGTCTGATACGCTCAAAAAACAATTTACGGCTGCACCCCTCCTTGCCTTCCCTGACACTTTGAAAGAAATGCGTGTCGAGACTGATGCCAGCGACATTGCCACAGGCGTGGTATTGTTGGTTTTAGAGGAGGACAACTCATGGCGTCCTTGCGCTTTTCTTTCTCACTCCTTCTCTTCTGCTGAACGTAACTATCTGGTCTACGACAAAGAGCTGCTCACCATTATTCGCACCCTGGAGGAATGGCATCATTATCTAATTGGAAAATCTAACTTCGAGATTTGGACAGATCACAAAAATCTCGAGTACTGGAAAAAACTGCAAACACTTTCGGGCTGTCAAGCCTGCTGGCATGAGCTGCTGCAAGAATTCAATTACACGTTAATCTATAAACCCGGCACCACGAATGGTCGAGCTGATGCTCTTTCTCATCACCCTGACCATGGGGATGCCGTCAATAAATTAAACAAGAACATTACCATCTTCCCATCCACTGTTCTCCTGAAACGGGATGAGAACTAAACAATGTAGAACAACACCTAATCTAGGTGTTGGGCTACTTCAGCGACGGTGTAGATTGTGCAGTTGCGAGTGTCCAGCCAAACGTGGACAAGTACATGATAGTCGGCGACGAGAAAGTTAACAGTTCCGAGGTAGAGCATAAAACATTTTACGATGATGAGTGTGCGATAACGTGCACAAAGCCAGCAATTGCAGAGTAAGAGAAAGATACAGAAGAGTGGTAAACAAATGAACAGGCCTCTAAGGAGGAGAGTATTCAAGTGAATAGGACTGGGGAATAGACGACAAGGGGAGAGGGTTTATATATGTAAATACGGGAGGTTTAGGGTAGGTCATCTGAGTCCTAATCAATTGAGGGCCAGTGTGAGAAAGGTAACATGAGAGAAACACAGGGTAACCATGAGGATGGTGAGAAGTCCGTGTGGGAATGAGGAAGCATCCTCATGGGAAAAGGAACGGAGATGAAAGACGTGAGGTGTGATATCATAGTGACATCATAGGCTAGGCCTCAAGTCACGTGAGGGGTCTCACGGTCACGTGCACTGGTCACGTGATTTCGAAAATGAAAGGAAAATGTTAAGTTCAAAAATGAAGAAAGATGAAAAACGTAGCATATAGGTCCTGAACTATAACATCTCCGGTCTTCCTCCCTATCTATTCCGGTTGAACTAACCTCTACAGACGCTCACTTACCCTCGAAGGGCTCCCCCGACGCTGCAGGTTTCAACCTGTACGTGTCCATTGATCTTGACATCCCCGCCCACGATCAAGCTCTCATCCCCACCCGTGTCAAGATTCAACTCCCATCCGGTACCTACGGCAGAATTGCACCACGTTCGGGCCTCGCCCTCAAGCATAAAATCAACATCATGGCCAGAGTCATTGACGCCAATTATAGGGGAGAAATTGATGTAATTCTGTTCAATCACTCCGATTCTCCTTTCCACATTTCCAAATTTGATCGGATTGCACAACTAATTATTGAGAAAATAGAAAACCCAATGCTAACAGAAGAAAAGACTCTCGAAGAGTCCCAACGAAATGACAAAGGTTTTGGCTCCACAGGAGTAAAAGCAATCTCGTCCACCTCTCTATCCCCGAACTGTGAAACTAAATTATCTTTTGAATCCGCCAGAATGGACGTTGACGCTATTAACGAATACGAATACTACGCACACGAAAAACTATTCAGAAATTCTAACAGCATCATTTTCGTGCCCCTTTCACTTCACACCGAGCTTATCTCATTATTTCATGATTCTCCTGTCGCAGGCCATCCAGGCCACAACCGTACTATCTCTTCTATTAAACATTTCTATTGGTGGCCAGGCGCTGCTAAAGACATTTCTTCATACATCGAACACTGTCAGGTGTGCTCCCTCACGAAGGGTTCGTCAAAGCCACCGGCAGGAAAACTCATGCCTTTACCCATTCCTTCCCATCCATGGGAAGACATCTCCTTTGATTTTATCACCGGACTACCCTCTTCTAATGGTTTCGATTCTATTGGGGTAGTCATTGACCGTTTCTCCAAAGAAATTGTTCTTTTCTCTTGCCTCAAAACAACTTCCTCTTCAGACTTAGCCACATTATTTAGAGACCACATATGGTGTTTACACGGACTCCCTAACACTATTCTTTCGGACAGAGGACCACAATTCGTCTCGGAGTTCACCAAGGAACTATGCAACATACTTGGCATCAAACAGAAACTCTCCATGGCATACCATCCTCAAACGGATGGTCAGACGGAACAGGTCAACCGAGAAGTTATCGCATATCTCCAAGCTTACGTCGCCAAGAAGCAGGAGACGTGGGCTTCATGGCTGAAAATGGCGCAATTCGTGCACAATAATACCCTCACCACAGCCACGGGGACCACACCTTTTTCAGTCATGCGAAATTACTTTCCACACATGGGAACGGAGCCCACAATCTCCACTATGACTCCTGGGGGGTCATTCGGTAAAACTATGGGACACAATCATAAAGAGATCGCTTCTACATTACAAAAAACCCGCGATCGGATGTCGCACGCACAAACATCCAAGCGCTCTTCGGCTCCCAAATATTCTATTGGAGACTTAGTCTGGCTCTCCACCGAACATCTCTCCCTCCCCTATCCCGCGCGTAAATTAACCCAAAAATTCATCGGACCCTATTGTATCACCACTGTTCTCCCTAATGCCGTTACCCTCACCCTCCCTTCCTCCATTTCTATCCATCCAACTGTCAATATTTCCTGCGTAAAACCTTATAAAGCCCCGCTGGATGGTCAAAATGTATTTAAACCAGACCCTATCACTGTGACCGAAGATCGTCACGAAGAATACGAAGTAGACCGCATCGTCTAGTCTCGACTTCATCGCAGCAAATTACAATACCTCATCCACTGGAAGGGATGGGACGAGGTGGATCGCACCTGGGAACCAGCCATTAACCTAAAACATGCGCAAGACGCAATCGCCGAGTTTCATGCTTCGCACCCAAATGCCCCACAACCCATTCGGTGTTATAGGATTCGTGATACACGACTACTATAACACTAGGATGCTTATCTTATTTTATTGGGTAGCATCTCACGTGACAACCCCCACAGCTAGGCTTAGGGTCTAGGACGGCACCTAGACTGGTCACGTGATATGACATCATTGTAGGGCCTAGAGCCATGACCTCATCAGTCTAGGCTATGACATCATTAGTGATGTCATGCCTCACGGTAACCGCATGGACACCTCATATTACCTTAGTCATTGTACTTAGACCGGCCCTCACACATACAGGGAGCCTCCCCTAAACCGTACCTTTACATATATATACCGCAGACCCTTCCTGTATATTCCTTAGTTCTATTCACTTGTATCTTGCCCGGTTCCCCACGTCCGAACTACCTGAGGTACATAGTGGGTGCTCTCCCACATTCCTGCCGGGTTATGCCATCCTGTTACGAAAGGCACTCATTGCCGAACCCTTCACCTTCCTCGTTGGCCTTATCTATTGGCTAGATGCCACTCGTTGTCCCTGCCAGCAGGAACCTTCCTGCAAGGCAGATGGAGCTGCCTCGTTTGCCATTCCACTCCGTTACATTCGGGGTATCTCTGAGACAGAATTCATTTCCCTCTTTCGTTCGTTCGGTCCCTCCTATACCGAATTCACTGATTCTCGACTAGATCTCGAATCTGGTGAATGGGGGGTAGTGTTATAGTTCAGGACCTATACACTACATTTTCCTTCTCTTTTCACCTTTTCCTTGTTCTCAAACTTAAAACTTTCTTTTCCTTTTCAAAGTCACGTGACCGTGAGAACCCTCACGTGACCTGAGGTCTAGCCCATGATGTCATCATGACATCATACCTCATGTCTTTCATCTCCATTCCCTTTCCCATGAGGATACTTCTCTTTTCCCACACGGACTTCTCACCATCCTCATGGTTTCCTCATGTTCTTTCCTTCTTGCACCGGCCCTCAATTGATTAGGACTCAGACGACCTACCCTAAACCCTCCGTACTTACATATATAAACTCTCTCCCTTCATCGTCTATTCCCCAGTCCTATTCACTTGAATACCCTCCTCTCTAGGGGCCTATCCATTTGACTACCACTCTTCTATACATTCCCCTTACTCTGCATCTTGCCGACTTAGTGCATGTTATCGCACTCTTATCATCGAAACACGTTTTATGCTCTATCTTGGAACCGTGAATTTTCTCGTCGCTGAATACCACGTCCTGGTCCACGTTTGGCTGGACACTCGAAACTGTACCATCCACACAGTAGCAGAAGTAGCTCAACGCCTAGATTAGGTGTTGATCTTCTTTGGTTGTTTTCGTCGTTCACCCCGTTTCAGAATGTGACGTGGTTGCCATCCCAGGTGCCAGGATTGGTGATGAGTTTGGTGGGCAGGGATGATGGTCTAGTCATGGCTACCTCAGCAAATTGTTGCATCATCTGCTACTGCGATAACAGTGACACTTGTAATAATGCAGCCATGTTGGCCATGGTGTTGCGGATGTCAGCCCATGTGATGTTAGGGTTGACCAGAGGAGCAGCTTCCTTGCCTTGTTGGAACATGGCTTACAAGAACTTGGAAGGGCAGTGGAGTAGGGTTTTGGGACAAAGACAGAAGAGTACAGCGAAACAGGTAGTTTCGAGGCAGATGTTACATGGGTTGCGGTGATATTTCCTGCATTGACGACATGCAGGGATAGATGCTGGAGTGGGTTGGGGAACAGGAGAGATGGCATGAGAGGAGAAGGTGGGAGAGGGCGAGAGAATATGTTGATGTTGTTTGATGGGAGTCCACTCACAAACGGGGATTAATTCTGGGAAATATTCCCATTCAGAAGTGAATGTACAGACGGGCTCTGGTACGGGCGAGATACGGATGATATGTGTGGCAGCATAGAGGTTGATAGTGATGAGCTGTTGTTGAAGAGCGAGATGATCTGCATGAGCATGAGAGTGCATAAAATGACAAAGGCAAGGGGGAATGAACAGGGTCAGCCTTGTGGCAGTTCTATTCAAGTGAAACCGGGTTGAACGATGAAACAAACAAACAAGGAGAACAATATCTAATCTAGGCATTGTGTAACCTCAACAATGGTATGGACAGTACGATGGCAAGTATCTAGCCAGACATGGACTAGAACATGGTAGTCAGCAATGAGGAAATTTATGGTTCCCAGATAGAGCATAAAATGAGATATGACAATGAGCATGCGTTAACGAGCACAAAGCTGGCGAAGTGCAGAGACAAGGATAGGATTGGAGAAGAGTAGTACTCTAGTTGTAACCAGCCCCTAAGGTGGAGAGGGATACAAGTGAATAGGACTAAGGAAAGTAGATGACAGAGAGGAGCGGCTTTATATAGTGAATAGTGATGGGTTTAGGGTAGGTTGTCTGAGTCCTAAATAGTTTAGGGCCAGTTTGTGAAGAAGGGCATGAGGAAAACACAAGAGAAGCATAAGGATGGCAAGAAGTCCATGTGAGAAGAAAGAAGTGTCCTCATGGGAAAAGAGATGAAGATGAAAGACATGAGGCATGATGTCATGATGACATCATGGGCTAGGCCTCAGGTCACATGCACTGGTCATGTGATTTTTGAAAATAAAGAATACATTAAGTATGAAAAATGAAAGGGAATTGAGAAACGTAGTGTGTAGGTCCTGAACTATAACAAATGTAAGTTGAGTAAGAAATCTGACTATAAAGACTTACCCTTGACCTGAGTGAGCAAAAGGTGCAAGTAGAACCTTTCTCTAGCTGATGGATACACAACCCACATTCTCCCAATGACATTGTACTTTTGACAAATTTTCCAGACAGTATTCTTCTTGTTCCATACAAATTTCTTTGGGAAATCCTGAAAGAGATAATTGGGCACCAGCAGCTATGAGAGGAGGGGACCTGTTGGCCTCAAACTAACCCATAAGTTGGGTGATTTTGGGATTTTCCACCAGATCTACAATGCTAGCATCTTCTCTAAAGACCATATTCTATTCTCTTGGAAGATGGATTGAAAGATGATAGATGGCTGGCCACTCCATGTGCATGGGAAACTCAAAGATGTTGTGACTATGCCTGAGTAAAGAAAATGTATCTTGCATTGAAATTGGAATGAATTTCATTACCCCCCTCTTGTTGCATGGTGGCTCTGTCAGGACCCTTGTAGATGTACTTGTGGATATACTTTATTATCTTTATGGAACCACAGACTTCTATGTTAATGTGACAATTAAACATAACCAAGAGTTCTCTATGATGAGAGATCACATGGCTATTGTCAAAGGTATTCTGCTGTTTCTGAATGGTCCTGTGGTTTCCTGGGCAAGCATAGTCTAGATATCCATTCTCCTTAATAATAGTCTGAGTAGCAAAGGACTTGGGAAAGTATTTCTTGCAGACATTGTTCTCTATACACCTCTGGGGAGAGTAAGGACCATGGGGCATATACTTTGAGATAGCCTGATGAAGTTGGGAATAGATAGCAGGATCTGGAATCTGAGCAGAGATAATGGTATCCACATGTTCCATAGTATGAATCTTGTCTTGCTCCTCCAAAAAGATCAAGAGATGCATGTGAGGTGGATCTCTCTTTTGATACTCAATGGTGTAGACAAAACCAGCCACTGCACCAAAGTAGCCATCTTTGACCATCTTGAAAAGAGCTTGATAAACTATAAAGACTGAGAAAAAAAAAGGACATACCTGGAAAGAGATTTTCAGTGATTTCTGGCCAAGCTCCATTGGCAGTCATGGTAAGAAAAAGATCAGGCTTCCTGTATTCCCTACAGATGGCAAGAGAGTCTCGAAGCAGCTGGTACATATAGTGAGGGCCACCTTTATGAGTAGATGGAAGAATAACATGGCCAACCTGAGCCATGTTCTGACCACCACCATCCTGAATCAAGTGATCCTATAATCCTCTGTACATCTCAGCTCTAAGCCTGACTTGATTATTGGCCATCCAGGTAAGGTTGCATTGATCAATGGAAGCCCAAGCATCACAGATCAACTGCTGAAAAAGTCTTCCACCCTTGAAGATATTGGAAGGCTCTATTTGAGGAGGACATGTATGAAGGCAATAGGCATACCAGAGAATTTGTGTGACTTTCTTGGAGCAATGAGGACATCTGCCAGCTATTATCAAAGAAATATCCAGATGGCAGCCTTCTTGCCTAATTGGGAATAGCAGAACATAGTGAAGTGCCAGATAACAGGGATTGAGGTTGCTAATATGACAAAGACCACCACCTTGAAGGTGTAAAATGATGTCTCTATCAGCTCTGACATTCTGAGATCCATCACCAGGAACAATGGCAGCAATTTCATCCATAGTAGGCAGATTGTATCTCCTTTCATCAACACCCTGCTGCAAGTAAAGATGCATATGAACATCTGTGTGCTCCTCTGGAGACTTGGCTCTCATGATCTCATAGGCCTGTTGATAAAGAGGAGCATAGGGATGATGCTCTCTAAGAGTGTTATGCAAATCTTGTTGTAGTTTGGGTTATGACACTACTGCTTACTGTTACATTCTCTGTCTTCGCTTTATCCCAGACTTACAATTTCTACTTTCAAGGTCACATGACTAGTTCACACCATTGCATGACTTGGCCACTCTTTGTTATCTTATTTATTGTACCTTAGGGGCATGTGCTAGTTCCCACAATCATGTGCCTACAGGTCAGCCTAGACTAGCCTAGACCTATAACATCACTATGATATCATGCCTCACCACTACCACATTCCTTACTTCTTTACCTACCCTAGAGTACACAGCTTGGTCTGTGCATGATAGGGTATCACTATATATAGGGTAGCAATGTGACTGGGTTAGCCAGTCTTATTCATTTGTCTTACCCTCCACCTAGTGGGGCCTGAGTACACTTGAGTACTGCTCATCCTTTCCTTTTGCCAGTTGACTACCATTATAGGGTCCTCCTCATATTTATTGTTCTTGGTGACATTGGCTATCCTAGCTTGAGGATAGGTTATCCTCATTTGGGGTTGGTTCTGCCTTGTTTGCCATTTCACTCTGTTACAAATCTAGCAAGTTATCCCTTTGAAGATCAGGATTTCTGTTGAACCTCCTATTTGTAGCCTCTTGGGAATCATAGATATAGAGTTGGGTATAGCTAGGCTGAAGATCCTCTGGTGGAATGAGAGCTCCCATAAGATGATGGAGTATGCCATGAATGCAAAATGATGTTGGCCTAGCTCCTTGCACAGTGTGTCTGTTAACTTCAACACCCACTAAAGTGAATTGTTATAGTTCAGGACCTATATGCTACGTTTTCAACTTTTCTTTCACTTTTGGACTTAACACTTTCTTTTCATTTTTGAAGTCACGTGACTAGTGCACGTGACCGGAGGCCCAGCCCATGATGTCATCATGACATCATGCCTCACATCTTTCATTTCCATCTCCTTTCCCATGAGGACACTTCTTTCTTCCCACATGGACTTCTCGCCATCCTCATGGTTGCCTTGTGTCTTCCTCATGTTTTCCTTCTCACACCGACCCTTAATCATTTAGGACTCAGATGACCTACCCTAAACTCTCCATACTTACATATATAAACCCTCCTCCTTCATCGTCTACTCCTTAGTCCTATTCACTTGAATACTCTCCTACTTAGGGGCCTGTTCATCTGTCTACCACTCCTATCTTTTTCTAATCCCATACTCTGCATTTGCCAGCTTCGTGCACATTATTGCATGCTCCTCGTCTCTCATTGTTTATGCTGTATCTTGGAACCGTGAACTTCCTCGTCGCCGACTACCACGTACTCGTCCACGTCTGGTTGGATACCCGTAACCGCACCGTTCATACTGTCGCCAAAGTCGCCCAATGCCTAGATTAGGTGTTGGTCTCTTTTAGTTGTCTTTTCGCTCAACTCCATTTCATGAATGCTAGAGCATTGTTGTACTGGTAAATATTTTTCCTAAAGTCCCTATGGTCTTGAGGATCATCAAAGAGCACCTGGATACTCTGTGGCCATTGCTCAATTGGTGGAAGAACAGCCTGGCCTTGAAGACAACAAAGACTAAAATGTGGATTATGAACACCAGAGTTTAAGAGCTTTTCTGAAATGAAATGGAGAACATGGCAATTAGAACACTGGATATTCATGGGACCTAGGAAGTGAGATTCAACTGGCTCGGAGTAGATTCTACCACCAGGAGGAACATGATGTGGCCTGGAAGGTTGTGGAACAACAACAGGATTAGCATCTTCAGAATCACTAGAACTGGAATTTGAAGGATCAGGATCAGGATCAGGATTTAGATCAGGAGGTGGTGGACTGGGAGATCTTGGAACAGGTACTGGCAAGGGACTTCTAGGTACAGATGGTCTAGGAGATGCAGAGGGAGATGGTGATAGTGATAGTGATAGTGATGATAATTGTGATGAAGGTGGAGAGCCAGAATTAGCCTGAGTATGGTGTTATTGTTTTCTCTGCTGATCCTGCTCATATTGTTCTGCTGAGTGTTGACAATGTTCTCCAAGAGCCTCTGAAAGTAAAGCCTGAGAGAATTGTTGTATATGATCAATTGCATTTTCCTCTTTGGATTGATGAATTTGCTGCTGTGCCTGCAATGTTTCTCTTTGCTGCTCTTCAAATAATCTCTGTTCCTCTAATGCTTGCAAGTGTAGCTATGATTGTTGCTGCTCCCATAGTCTTTGCTGGTATGCTTGTTGCTGATGATGAAGTTGCTGTTGTAGCTCCCATAGTCTTTGCTGCTCCATTTGCTGCTAATGCTGAAGTACCTGTTATATCTCCCATAGTCTTTGCTGCTCTGTTTCCTGCTGATGCTAAAGTATCTGTTGTAACTCCCTTTGTCTTTGCTGCTTCCTTTCCAACTGATGCTGAAGTACCTGTTGCTGCCTTTGTTGTCTTTGTTGCTCTGTCTCCTACTGATGTTGGATCTTTTGTTGTAGCTGCAATTGTTTCTGATGCTCTATTTATTGAAGTAGCCCCAATTGTTGATGTAGTGCTTGTTGCTGCCTTCTTTGCTCCTCTTGTTCATATAATGCATATTGTTGTATCTGATGTTGTCTTTGCTAAGCTGCATCATGTTGAAAATTGATGATATGTTTATTAGAAGGACCAGCTTGAGCATTAACAGACTTAGCAGCAGCAGAATGGTGGTTAGATCTTCTGTTACATTGATTTTGATGGGTAGAATAAGACTCTGAGGTTGATGGAATGGCTGAACAATTGGTTGGTGGCCTATGGAGAGTTGTTGATTTAGGACATGGAAAGATTGGGCAGGAAGGAAAGGAGCAGGTGGTAATATTGGAGGTGGTTCAGGCATATTAAAATGAGGCAAATTTGGGCCAAGATGAAATGGAGCAGGAAATATGGGTAGAACAGGTGGTGGTGATGATGAAGGAGAGCACAGGCAATACATTCTTTGAACATGATGATGCTCAATCTGATGACATGGTATGCCAGGATATTGATTCACAGGTACAGGAGCAAAATGCTATGATTTTTAATCAATGATATATACATAGTAGACATGTATAGAAATAACATACCATTAAAGCATTAGGAATTGAAATGGAGTGAACGAGGAAAACAACTAAAGCAGGACAACACCTAATCTAGGCATTGTGTGACCTCTGCGACTGTGTGAACTGTGCAGTTGCAAGTGTCCAACCAAACATGGACCAGGACGTGATAATCGGCAACAAGAAAATTGATAGTGCCCAGATAAAGCATAAATGTGTTACGATGTTGAGCATGTGATAATGTGCATGAAGCCGGCAAATGCAGAGTAAGATTGAAAACTAAGAAGAGTGGTAGACAAATGAACAGGCCCCTAAGGTTGGAGAGTATTCAAGTGAATAGGACTAAGGAAAAGTAGACGACAGAGAGGAACAGGTTTATATAGTGAATATTGACAGGTTTAGGGTAGGTTGTCTGAGTCCTAAATAGTTAAGGGCTGGTGTGAGAAAAGAAACATGAGGTGAACACAAGGCAGACATGAGGATGATGAGAAGTCTGTGTGGGAAGAGAGAAGCATTCTCGTGGGAAAGTGAACGGAGATGAAAGACATGAGGCATGACATTGTGGTGACATCATGGGGCTAGGCCTCAGGTCACGTGCACTGGTCACATGACTTTGAAAGTAAAAAGAAAATGTTAAGTCCAAAAGTGAAGAAAGGTTGAAAATGTAGTGTATAGGTCCTGAACTATAGCAGGAATATTGTGAGGTATTTGAGCAGAATGAGCTGGAAAGCAATGGGATGGTGGAGAACCAAGAATCCTTTGATCATGTTCAGACTAGCGAGC
>JBBPLC010000433.1:0-21920 GCA_038089535.1 Hemileccinum rubropunctum | reverse complement strand
GAATATGGAACCTTGGTTATCACCACAAATTGGTATTGGGTGTAGCTTGTATCCTAGTTCTTCCATTAAGGAATGCAACTATATCACCTGTTTGCTACAATCAGAAAGTGCAACATATTCAGCTTCTGTAGAAGAATAGGCAATGCGCTGTTGTTGGCGCAATTGCCAGCTGAAGATGCAATTAGCTAGTTTGATAAACTAGCCAGTCTGAGAGCGATGGGTGTTTGGATTGGATGCCCAATCAGAATTGATATATACAATCATGCCAGCCTGAGAGGCTCCATTGAAGACAAGGGAGTAGTAGCGAGTATCAAGTAGATACCGGCATATGTAGAGTGCCTTGTTGAGGTGCTCTGACGATGGTTTGGCAGCATGCCAAGATAGGGCGGTCACAGCATAAGCTATGTCTGGTCTGGTTCCTAATGTAATGTACAATAAGGATCCAATTACTTGTTGAAAGCGAGATCACAGTTCTGGATCAACTGGACCATTGTAGTTCAGAGAATAATACCCCTGTGGAAGGGGAGTGGGAGCAACTCTAGCATTCTGCATTCCAAATCATTCAAGGACTTTTTCTAAGTAAGTGCACTGATCAATCATGATCTTGCTGCCAGTCCAACAAATTCTCATATGCAGGAACTCTTTTGCAGGGCCTAGGTCTCTGCATTCCCACTTATGCATAAATGCAGCTTTTACCTCTGCAACTATGGCTTTGTCAGAACCACAGAACAGGGCATCGTCAACATAGATGATGGCAACCACTACTTGAGTATCTTTCTTCTGGTATAGGAAAATACCAGCATCAGACTTCAAATGTTCAAAGCCGAGGTCTTTCATGGACTCATTAAGAGTTTCCCACCAGGCTAGTCCAGCTTGTTTAAGGCCATACAGGGCACATCATAGATGGAGCACTTTATGCTCTTGCCCTGGAACTACAAAACCTTTAGGTTGTTTCATGTAGATTTCCTTGTGTAGCTTTCCATAAAGGTAAGCACTTTTCACATTGAGTGCTTCTATATGCCAGTTTTCTAAGGCAGCGAGTGCAAGCATGAGCCGCACAGTCTCAAACCTTACAACCAGGGAGAAGATTTGGTCAAAGTTGATTTCCTCTGTTTGAGAGAAACCCTTTGCAACCAAGCATGCATGTTTACGACCATCTGGTTTCTGATCGAAGACCCATTGGTTTGCAATAACCTTACACCCCTTTGGGGGATCAACTAGTTCAAAGACTTTTCGCTCGTGGAGTATGTCTAGTTCGTGTTGATAGGTGGCTTTCCATTCCTTTTGTGCTGCAGCTGGCAGCGTCTGAATGTCCCTATAAGTCCATTCACATAGAGGCTTAGTTTCTGCAGAAACTAGTGCATATGGGATTGCCTTAGACATCAAAAATGCGGCCAATCCAGCTCCCCCTTCATGACATAATTGTTCAACATCAGTTTCATTGTCAGATTTAGGAGCTGTGGCAGGAGTGAGTGGTGCATTGTGTTTGGAAAGGTTACCTGGCATTTGAGGTGACTCAGGCTCTGGCTGTCTCTGTTGGGACAGGCTAGGTTCCCTAACTTTGTCTTGCCAGTGCAATTTGTGCTCGATCTCCTTCACTTGCTCTACAAGATGCATATCTTCCCCATAGACATTGTCAGGCTGGATAGGCACATGTTGCTGTCGTTGGGGGTGCAGTGGGGCAGGAGGGATCGCTGGCAGTGCTCCCTTGGATCCTTTCTTAGGTGCACTAGGAGGGGGTGGTGCCAGGTGAGGCGAAGGTGTGCGAGGAGAGACAGGAGGAGGAGTAGGAACTTGTGGAGCAGGTTGACTGGGTCGAAAGTCATCATCTGCAGGGGGCAGTGGCAACTCTTGTAGAGGCTCATGCTCACCAGCGACAGTAGGCACAGGAGGTGCAGCAGTCCATGTGTGGTGTGATGCACAACGGGGGAATCGTGATTCATCAAAGATAGCGTGTCCAGAGGTGAACAGGACATTGTTGGGGGAATGCATGAATAGGAAATTGGAGTCATTTCCTGGCATTACACCCAGATACACCATGAGTTTGGACTTAGGGGCCATTTTATTAGCCTGCACATCTTCTGGGATATGCACATAAGTAGCACTTCCAAAAACACGAAGATGGGCTATGTCTGGCTGCTGCTTATGTAGCAACTCATAAGGAGTGTGCCAGTTATGGCGATGCAGCAGTATTCTGTTGTAGATATGGGTTGCATGTATAATGCTGAATTCCCACCAACTATCTGGAATACAGGCATCATGCTGCATAGCCTTGGATTTGTCCATCACAGTATGCATGAATTGTTCTGCTCGACCATTTTGTTGAGGAGTATGAGGGGCACTTTGGAAAATGTGTATCCCCTCCCCCTTGAGCATGTCATCGAAAGCTCTGGACTTGTACTCTCTCCCAGCATTGGACATCCATCCTTGGACTTTCGCTCCAAATTGCGTGGACACCATTTTCAAGAAGTGTCTAGTGGCTGTCAATGCAGCATCTTTAGTGTGCAAAGCAGTAACCCACATCATGGAGGTATAATCATCAAAGAAGGTAATAATGTATTTGTACCAATGGTATGATTCAATGAGGAAGGACTTTATGTCAGAGTGAATCAATTCAAATGTGTGAGTAGCATGTCGCTCAGTAGGAAGAAAACTCCTGTTGGGAAGTTTGCCTTTAGCACAACCGTCGCAAATGGAGTCTTCCTTTGGAATCTCAACATCTGGCAGACTTTTAGTGTGCTTTCTGGCATGTTTAATGACTTCTTTTGAGGGATGTCCTAAACATTTGTGAAGGATATCATATATGATAGTTCTCATCATGTGGGCACATTGTCCTTTTAGTGGTAATGCCTCAATCGTGTATAACCCATGACCAACTCGACCAGGAGTAAATGGGGCAAGAATAGTGCCATCACCATAAGTCACTGTAATCTGGTGATCATCACCATGAACTTTTGCTCCACAAGCAAGTAATTGACCAAGGGAGACTAGGCAAACACCTGAGTTGGGTATTAAGCCAACATTGTGTAAATCCATGATTTGGGAGTTCCTTTTGGAGTCCTCCCATTGCACAAGTACTCTACCTTGTCCTTCAACATAGATCATTCCAGAGGTGGTCATGATGGGTATCTGTTCATGACACTTAAATGCCTCATATTCAATGAAGTCAGTTTGATCAGGTGTGAAGTGCATTGAAGCACCAGAGTCAAGGATCCAGAACTTTCCAAAAGGATCACATGAACACTTATTTTTTGAACTGGTAGGAGCAGAGCACGAAGAGCAAAGTCTATTCATGTTAAAAGTAGCTATACAAGGATAACTATGAGCATCTGCTGTGCTATCTACCATGACAGATGATATGTTATTTACTACTTGAGCAGGTAATGCATCAGAGAAAAATATGTCAGTTCGAACATAAGGCATGGATTGAATCACTTGCCTGATCATGCGAGGCCATGAAGGATCCTCAAGTCCAGCTGCGTCTGCAATCTCCCCGTTGATGTCTGAACCATAGATGTCGACCATGTCATCGCTATCCCAAGAAGATTGGGGCAGTGCCATGATTTCATGCTTGTGAGAGCATCAACTCTTTCATTGTTTGGGGGCCACAGCTACCTCATCCTCGTCACTTGAGATCTCCATGATGCACTGATCATCAGATAAGTCAGAAGCATCTGATACTGATGAAGGACCAGGGATACCAAATAAGAGGTCAGGGTTTTGGAGGATCCAGTTAGGTTCACTCACCCTTTTGCCTTCACTCATTTCTTTGTCGAGCTTCCTAATCATCTCAGTGAACAGTTGGATCTCTAGACGATAAGCGAGGCTAAAAGCCTCTTTGATGCGGATGTCAGCGGGGGAACTGCCAACTCCCTGGTAGAGTTGTGGAGAGGTGTGTGCAAGAGCATGGGGATCAGGAGTGGGCTCAGGACTGGTCGTATATGTGATGAAGGTGGGGGAGGCAATGTGAGCATGGTTGGCCTGTGACTTGCCCTTCTTTTTGCCTCAATGGGTTTTCTTGCCCGATCCTTCCACGCTAGCATTCTCTTGTGGTGGTTGCTGCTTGGGTTGTTGCTGCTGCTGGAAGCAAGGGTCGTCACCTTTCTGCTTCACAGCCGATATCTTATTGGCCTGAGCCAGTTGCTTTCCCTTATGCCCTCCAAGAAGGCACTGATCCCATGATAGGACTGCAGCCTTGTGGATCTCATTGATGGTGGGGGTTTTCAGCGCACCAGCTAAGTCCTTGGCTTGGATCATCATCTATAAGATGATGCCCATGGTAGGAGGGAGCTTGCTCAAGAGCAGCATCACCTGGATGCCAGTGGGGACCTTGTAGTTGGTGGCCTTCAACCTTGTGAAGAGGTTTGCTACCTTATTGAGGGTAGGGATAGGATGTGATGAACTCAGGATCAAGAGCTCAAGTAACTCCTTGAAGATACCATAAGCACCAGCTAGGCCGGGCTTGGCATATTCATCGTGGAGCGCCTTTACTAGGTTGGCAGCATCCAGGAGATTGGTATGCTTGGCTCTGATGGGCTCAGAGAGCCTCATCTTGATTAACCCCAAGATCTGGTCATTGGCCTTGGACCACTGGATCCAGGTGTTTTTGTGATCAGCATCACTGGTGGTGGTTAATGCCACCGGATGCGAGAGCTCAAGGGCCCAAGTGAACCCAGTAGACTGGAGGTAGGAGGCCATAGCAGGCCACCATGCCTGCCAGTTTGTCCCGTTGAAAACAGGGATAGAAAGATCCTTCATAGAAAGAGATATTGTAGAGGTTATCTAGAATGCAATAGCATCAGCATGCTATTCCAGCATAGGTTCATTACCATGGCACTATCTGGTGCATAGGAACAGTCTTTCAACATTCTCTAGCACAACGAATGCACAATGATGGTGAGCAATGAAATCAGGCAACATGTAGGTGCAGTTTTTCGATGCACACTACAGTGCACTGACAGGGCTCATAACCTGTTGAAAGCATACAGGTGGTAAGGTAGAGGAATACCTGACACTTACCAAGGTTTTAAGGGGTTAGCTTAAGGAGATGTTGTGGTAAGAACACAAGATGTTATTCAAACTCAGTCGTCTGAGTTCCAACCTATATACTACATAGACCATGTAACTATTTCCTAATAGGGTACACTACACTACAACTAGTAAGTAATAAGTAGTGTTGAGAGCTACTATGTGGTGCTCAATCAACACCACTAAGCCAGTAATTGCAGAGTAAGGGAATAGGATTGGAAACAAGAGTGGTGCTTGAAGAATATCTGGCCCCTAAGGTGGAGAGAGATACAAGTGAATAGGACTAAGGAAAAGTAGATGACGAGAGAAGGCGGGTTTATATAGTGACTAGCGATGGGTTTAGGGTAGGTCATCTGAGTCCTAAATAGTTTAGGGCCGGCATAGATAAGGAAACATGAGAAGGAAGCAAGGTGAACACAAGTACAGCAAGAAGTCTGTGTGGGAAAGAAGAAGCATACTTGTGTGAAGAAAAAGACGGAAATAAAAGACATGAGGCCTGATGTCATGATGACATCAGGGGCTAGGCCTCAGGTCACATGAGAAGTCCCATGGTCACATGCACTGGTCACATGACTTCGAAAGTGAAAAGAAATTGTTAAATGTAAAAGATGAAGCAAAAGTGAAAAACATAGCATATAGGTCCTGAACTCCTTTTCTATGGGCTTTTGTATTACTTTTTTGTGTTTACATGCTTCACATTGCCACATAGTGGTGTAATCTGGGTACAATTTCATCCCAGTCACCATCCCTTTTGCAAGCATGTCACAGATTGTAGCCATGCCAATGTGGGACAAATTGTTATAGGATTCGCGATACGATTACTATAACACTGGATGCTTATCTTATCTTATTGGGTAGCATCTCACATGACAACCCCCACAGCTAGGCTTAGGGTCTAGGACCGCACCTAGACTGGTCACGTGACATGACATCATCATTGGGCCTGGAGCTATGACCTCATCGGTCTAGGCTATGACATCATTAGTGATGTCATGCCTCATGGTAACCTCATGGATACCTCATATTACCTTAGTGTAATGGAGTGGAACGGCAAGAACCAACTCCAATGAGGGCGGCCTAGCCTCTAGCTAGGATGGCCTGAGTGTCGCCAAGAATGATAAATACGATAGTAGCCCTATAACGGTGGCTAACCAGCAGAAGGAGAGGATGAACGGTACTCAAGTGTATCCAGGCCCCACTAGGTGGAGGGTAGAACAAATGAATAAGACTGGCTAACCCAGTTGCATCACTACCACTATATATACTACTACGAGAGAGTGCACGGACCATGCTGTGTACTCTAGGGTAGGTCTAAGGTAAGGAATGTGGTAGCCATGAGGCATGATGTCATAGTGACATCATGGATCTAGGCAAAGTCTAGGTCGACCTGTAGGCACGTGATTGTGGGAACTAGCACGTGCCCCTAAGGTACAATAGATAAGATAAAGAGTGGCCAAGTCACGTGATTGTGAGAAGGAGTCATGTGACCTCGAAAGTAAAGATCATAAGTCCGGGATAAGGGGAATTCAATGAACGTAACGGTAAGCAGTAGTGTCGTAGCCCGAACTACAACATTTGGGGCCAGTTTCATCACAAGTACTACTCTTATTCTACTTTCCAATACCTCAAGTTTGTTACACAACTTGACATACCATCTATAACATCTGCATTTGCCATTGTTGTGCCCATTATCACATGCTCCTCATTACACCTCATTTATGCTTTATCTGGGAACCATCAATTTCCTAGTTGCCAAATATTATGTCCTAGTCCACATCTGGCTAGACACTTGCCACCACCAAGTACTTACCATCGCTGAAGTCACCATCATCCTAGATTAGGGTGACATTTCCTGGTTTTAGTCCTTGTCCGTTCAACTCCATTTCAGTCCTGAACTATAACATCTGGCCACCACTTGGAAGGCTTTACAAACATATTCACTCCCTGCAGGTTGATTTTGATGCAGTGATTGCATTTTTAGTCACTATTCTCAAGTGGGCACTCAAAAACCTTCAAAAGGGTCCAGAGTGCCCATTTGAGATGTTGGAGTACCAACCAACCTACCAACAAGCATTAGATTGCCTCAATATGATTCAAGAAGGTATGGATATGGACCAGTTAGCTTGTGTGAACAATTTATTTCCAGATGTATGTGCCATGGGGCAAGCATATGTAGATCAATACAAATAATTTGTTTCAAGTTCAGACTAAGTTACTACTAGTAGTACTTGTAGTTGACCAGGACCAGTCAAAATTGTGCCTTTTGATAACCCGACTAGCATAGCTCTATGGTTAGGGTTATTGTCCTTAGCCAAGTGTCTGATATCCTATTGGCGATCCAACCGTTCCCAAAAAGAAGGTTTGGTAAGAAATATATCTAAATCGGTTTTAGTTACCTCGGGGAGGCTGCCTCCCCCTTGGCTACATATACAGATGTAGGTGTTCTCGCCGATGAGACTTCAAGTTGCAAATTGTCCTTGAATGGGTACGTTATTTTGAACTTAAAGTTTGCACTAACTGCATTCAAGTTGTGTAACTCGAAGTTCTTCTGCAAATTTACCCATAATAAGAATCCGAGCGCTCAAGGGAAGCGAAGAAGAAAACAAACAAACTTACGTTATTGGAACATGCCAGTACTAGTATTACTAGAGTTTCGACCTCCGGGTCTTTAAGGCTCTCCGACGAGTCAACCTGCTGCTCATGCTCACGGAAAGCTCCCCTCTGCCCGGCGACTACTTTGTAGATTCAAGGAACTTAGTTGTCTGTATTGACGGAACCTCGAATAAGTTCGGTCAAAGGGTGATCGGTGAATATCATCTCCATTTCTTCCAAGCTAACGAGCCTGCATACAGAATACGAATGTCGTGAAGCTATACGGGCAAATCCAGTTGGGCACCGACCAAGGCTCTGAGCCTCAGCAACACGCGTATTATTCCAGCGGCATAGGTACACATCCCAAGAGATTGTCTTTGCTTCATGGGGCGGAGAAAGTGATATCTCATACGTGGGACAAGATTTTCGCCTGGTTGGTTTTTTCACGCATATTTGTTCCAATGTCTTACTGATTTGACCACAGGAATGTAGAAAAAAATGTCAAGGATGCTTACAGTTGGCTAGCAAGAAAGTATCAAAAGGGGGACAAGATATATCTCTTTGGTAGCCACATCCATCCTGCCAGCTCTGGTGAATCATAACAAACATATGCAGGTTTCTCTCGGGGAGCATATCAAGTGCGGATACTTGCAAATTTGATCCACGAGGTAAGTATCATGCATCGTCGAGGCGGTTCGGACAAAGAGGTTGACATTTGTGCCAGGTTGGTCTTATAAGGACCCCGACGGAGAAACAAATTGAGATGTCCGTCATCATGTTGGAATTTGAGTGCAATTCTCCATGATATTTTTAAACAGGGTCTTTGGCCATTACCGGTGTATCCACCCTCACAAACCAGAGACAAGGGAGATGGCAACAGAATTCAAAAGGACGTACTGCTGGCGTGCTGTGAGGATTCATTTTATTGGGGTCTGGTACGATGCATCCATGAATCCTGTGTCCAGAAGTACCACTGTCTGACGTTTACCAGGGACACAGTGTCTTCTGTGGGTCTTATCAGAGATGTTTTTGTTTCCAATTCCGCATCAGTAGCGAATGCTTCCCATTTCCGACATGCGCTCGCCCTCGATGAACGTCGAGTCAAATTCATGCCAGAGTACTTCCAGGAAATGAATGCTCAACATAAAAACATGCTACGGCCTCGTGTGGTGGTGGACAGTGATATCCAAGAAATGTGGTTTCCGGGCTGTCACGCCGACGTGTACGTGATGTTTTGTTCTGTACCTGCCTACGAACCTGATCCATTCTAACATGCAGGGGTGGGGTTACTCGACTCGGAGAACCTTACCATGCAGGAAATGTTTCGTTGGCATGGATGAAATCTGAAGCTTCTCAAAAGGGTCTCAGATTTGAATCTGGTGATTTTACCACCTGGGTTCCAGACGACGTCCGTTCTGGCAGAACGGAGTCGTTGTGTCCTGGTTGGAAGTTGCTCGAGATCATGTTTCCTTTCAGTCACCAAGTATCATTTAGTGGAACTGGTCAAAATAAACTGAAGTAGTACTGTACTGTTAATTCGGTTCCATTACTGATCAATGGGTTTGCAGGTGGCACTGGTTCCGGCCCCGCCGAATCATTCCTGGCCAACTTTTTCATCCTTCTGTTTGGTGCGAGCACACATACAGGCCTCGTGCAACTTTGGGGAATGGCATAGAGATCCCAACGATAGTGGATGATCAGCCATTGGCGAGCGAGTATTCTTGCCAAAAAATGTCCGCAGACTTAGTAGCACTGTTATTTTGGATCCGTCGTTATGCCGCCAGCGAGCTGGCAGATTTACTGCGCGGTGAGTCTCATTGTTAATGAAACTCTTTATCCTGTCTTATGTAACCACTTGAAGGACTAAAAAATCCCTGTGTGAGAGATCTGGATCCGGATGGAAATCTTTGGTTGAAACACATTAAAGACCAGTCAGGTTTCGACAAGTTCGTCGCTATCATTGCTTATATTATGGCTTGTGAGCTAGTATTTTTTTTCGTTATTGTCTGTCTGATAGTGCATTTCTCGCAGTCACTGACAGCCTTGCTGATGATGAGGTAGATAGTCTAGTCCATGATGCCAGAAACTGTCTCGCGCCCATATTGCTTTCCCCCGAGCATCCCGATCTTGTTAGAACTCTCTCTCTTTTACCCCACCTCACAATGGACCCAACTCTTCGACAAAGGATTGTTGATCCTGTTGAAGCGAGCTCGTGTCTCATCCGTTTGTTAACGGAGAGTCCAAATGACACCTTGACATTGGTGTTAGATAGTATCTGCCATCTTTCGCAGATAGGTGTGTATGAATTTCCTCATCTCATGCACATGCACATGCGCTCATATCTCGTACAGCTGAACAATACCGTAGCACCATAGTTGATCTACTGAGGAATGGACTTGAGCCTGGCAAGTCTAGTGGATTAGGTATACTTTCGAAATTGCTGGAAATGAAAGGTAGTTCTGAATTATGATCATGTACTCCATTGATCGTGACGTGCATTGTACAGAACCTAGTCTGGTTGTGGCTGCCCTTCGAATAATTGTTTCCCTTGGTGTTGAAAATGGTGTGGCTCCTTAAATTTGACGCATTAATTTGAAAGCTCACCACTCGAATTTCAAACAGAAGACCATCCACTCCCGGAGTTGAAGTCCAAGGTTCAGAAGCTGGCAAAACAAAGAAGCGGATTTGTCGGTTTGAAGGCCGTAGAGGCCTTTGACGCATTGCGTAGGCCAGGTGAGTGTTGGTGCCTGCATGATATTATGGCAGTTTCCTTATGGGTGGTGCAGATGAATCTGCCAACGACCTAAAATTTTCAAACATTTTGGCGTACCTAGGTAGCAGTCTGAGGTTGGATGTAGAAGGGGGCGACATGACGGAGTTTTCCCGTCCTGGTTGCGCTGGTCGTCCCCTATTGGCCATCAATGGTAGGTTGTGTTATATACATCGTTACTTGTGCACTTCCGAACGCTCTACTTCAGGTTCTCAGATTGATGGAGATATTGTCAACAAGATGGTTGCCGCTACTAAGTCGTACAATACTGGCAGACGCACGGTGGCTACGTTGACGCTCTTAAAGCTATGCAGATGTGAGTTCCTATTTAATCTCATTGGAGAGGCTCATAAGGCCACGCAATTTTATATTAGATCGGGGAGTACAACAGCATGTATTGAAGCAAAGAGTATTGGAACAACAAGTCTTGGAAACCTCTAGTAGGCAGCTACGGCGAAAGGAGACCTCACTGCTGGCAGCGTATACGTTGATGACGTATTTAAAATATGGTGAGTCAGGTCTCACCCTTCATCAAGAATCGGTTTGGTTCGACAACAGATTAGGTATGCTTGAATCTGGAGATCTCAGTGAAACTCTGGATAGCATTGCGCCATCTGTCGTCGCAATGTTTAAGAAAGGTTGGTTTGATGATGCGGTGGGCCTGGTCGAAGGTTTTGAGATCTTCCGTCAGCTTGCGGAGCTTGGTATATCAACCGCTGTCTAATTCAGCCCGTGTATATTGACTTGTCAGACTCAGGCACTCTGAAGAAAGCCATTGAAGATCAAATTTACGAAGCATTGAAAACGAAGCTTGAAATTCGTGAGCATGATGGAATCCGGACGAGCCTGCGTTGTATTGACATCTTGGGTATATTTTGTTCATCAATTTGCGCATATATTGCTGAACCATGTACAATCTCAAAAGACAGAGATGCAAATGCAAGAGATGTTGTGACTCGTCTTGTGGACTATAGTTTGGAGGGCTTGAGGAATAAACCGTGGAAGAAGCAGCAGAAATGTGTCAATATTCTCTCTGCGTTGTCTCAAATCGGTGGGTAGTGTTTTTCGCTCTCCAGTCCATAGTGCTGACATTGTCGCTAGCGGCTGGCGAGGATACTATCAGCTCACATACGGATGAGATAGTGGAAATGCTCCTCCCAGAATATTACCGAGACAGTACCGCTAGTTCTGTGCCGCCTTCCCAAATGTTAGGACCTTGTTCTGCATTGTACTCACTGTCCAGGAACGGTGAGTTTTGGGACACGCTGTGTTACGATATCTCACTCTTCATTCTCACTCTCAGAGGTTCTACGCGAGGGAATTCGACAGTCGAAGCGATTTACAACCCTGAAGGGACGGTATCTTTCTGGATCTCTCGTCACTGGCCCAGATACACCTCTGTGGCAGGTCAGGACTCCGCGTAAAAGTTGGCGCTGTCTACATCGTTCAATGCAATTTCTGATAATCATGTGGCAGGTCAAGTTTTGGTTATGATGGCCAGGATGATCAAAGTCGTAGACGAAGGATTCTCATATGATGGCATTGGTTCGATCCCAGAAGCGGTACCAGTGGTGGTCTTGCACGTATCAGGCCTGGTCGTATTATTTCGTAACGGTGTGGTCCGTGCTCTGCACCTCTTACCCAGTCTCGCCAATGGGCTCGTCCAGAGGTACGCCTTTGCTCGTCGGCATTGCAAGGAGAAGCTGACTGTTGGACACTAGATATCGTCGGAGGTCGATAACAAATGCTAACCGAGGCGAGGATGATGGACAAGAGCCTTCATATCTGCCCGAATGGACCACGCTTATTCCTTTGCCTCCGAGCCCAAGCCCTCCAGCATCCCCGGCACTAAATACGACTCCTGAACGAGCCATGTTTATCCCTTTGCCTCCAAGCCCAAGCCCTCCTGCATCCGCTGCAATACATACCCCAATACCAGACTCCTCGATCGTAACCCATTCAATACCGCCCATCACGCAACCAACACTGAACCGGCAAGAGTATGCCGACGCGCCAAATCGCACCGACTCGGAAGAGACAGCCCCTCTTCATCGTCAGGAAACCCAATCTATCATTCATTCTTCTTCATTGATTGTTGGCGGACAACACAATCCTCGCTCTTCACATTCGGGGGATAATGATGACGTGGTGGAAGTCCCTCGGCAGGAAATGCCAGTGATTCCAGTGCGCATGCCTCATCTATCCTAAATTATTTTTTTCCAAACATCATTTTTACAGCCTCAGAGAACTACCCAGGCCAGGACTGAATCAAGCCACCATGCACAAGGTCCCCCAGAACAGGAAGTCCTATCGTACACCTCCGACCGCACGTCTTCTAGATTGATCATGAAGGGTATCTTCCACTCGTATTAGTGCTATCGTATCGAAGTGACCCGTGTGATTTTCTCCTGCTCAGATTTCAGTGCAAGTGACCTGCCAACAAAGAAATACCTGAAGCTGTTCTCTCCGCGAGCACGCCTTAAAGTGCGGGTAGGGAATCAAACGCGTTTTTCACCAACAGTAAAGATCGGCAACGAATCTATGGACGGAGAGAAAATGCAAACACGCTGGATTTGTGAATTTAAATTTTCCGGGTGAGATTACCTATAATATGTGACAAGCGGAATATTAGTAACATGAAAGTTTAAGCCCCTTTAGCGATGAGTCCATTGACATTGAAATCGAGAGACAGTTTCTCAGAAAGTGGACTCGTGTTCGCACAATTCGCCATATAGTGCCAACGAGCATTCGAAACATCAGTGACGGTCAGGTTTCCTGTGAGTGAAACAATGATTCTATTCTATCTGCAACCCCATTGCCTTGTTCCATAGTTCCTGCGCAGGCTTCATTACCACTTTATGAAGGGATGTAATTGTTGGATGTATGGAGAATCAGAAGTGCTTGAAGTCGTGCATACATTCAATCAGGACTGGGCCTCAAAACAACTATTTCACCCTTCAGGCGACAGATAGTCAAAGTTTTAGGTTCGATAATTATGCGATTAGGCGCTAGGGTATTTATGGCGGTTGAAGTGGGAATTGACGGAGGCGAGCCCTGAGCCTGTCCTTAATACATACTCATTCCCAATGCCACTTCTCGAAACACCTCTCGCAGCATCCAAATTCACCCTCAGCTTTACTGGCTTAGTAGCTGGGTTTTTCGGGGGTGAGGAAGCCATCTCGGCCATGACTACTGTCCACCTCTACAAAGGCAGACGGTGGCTTGGGTGGTTCAATTCTCCTGGAAGTTACACGATCGCGAAACATTTCGGTATGATGGCAAACTCACGTCTCTGGGATGGATTGTTTCCGGGCCCGAATAACTCGCCAGCTGTTTCTTTGGGCCTCGATGGACAGCAAGGACCTGAGTACATTGCAGCCTTGTCTGGGACGAAGATGCATACAGGTCACCTGGCTTACCTGACGATGGAGCGGAGCAAGGAGATGAAAGCTGATGGGATTCAGGGGAGGACAACGGCACCTATCAGCGTTACCTATCTGGCCATAGAGGAGGTTGACTACAAGGCATTGGCCCCCGTTGAGCGTCTCCCCCTCACGGGCGCCATGCTTGGGCTCATTCCAATTACTGCCAGCATAGTGACCTGCATCATGTGTGCACTGGTCTACGACTGGTTCAGCTTCTCGATGATCTTGCTCGGTATCATCTCTAACGGTTTGACGAGCTATGTCATTGGCAAAGGAAAGCTCGTCATCAAGCCTCTCAAGTCGGCTAAGGGTTCTCCCCCAGGCCATGGTATACTGGTGAGGGATGACGAAGTAGTGGTGATCAAAGGGAATGAGCAAGACATAAATGTCATCACAAAAGGACGTTTCGATCTCGAGATGGAAGGAAGAGACGAGGAAATGGACACCCCGCGCAGCTATCACGCCATCGGTGTATGCTCCCTCTTGCTCACCGTCCAATCCCTCCTCCAACTGCTTCTCATTCCACAAGGAACCCTCTTTGGCCAAATTATGTTCCTTGTCTCGCTTGGGGTCTCATGGGGGTACAACTCCTACCTATCCTCATTGGAGAAGGAGAAGATACAAGCGGACATACTCTTCCGGGCACTTGGAAACCCAGATATGCGCCGGTTTCGTGTTGGAACGAGGACGACAATGGCGGTTTTTGTTTGTTTGCTGCTCTTCCACGGAGTTTCGTCGCCAAATGAGGAAGAGGGACATGAACGTCATATGAAGATCCTCCAATCATGTATCCCAAATGATACGGTTGTATGGAGACGGTGGAGGGAAAAGGTTGTGAAGCAGCTCCTCCATTTCCACAACGGATCCAAGTCGCTGCCTTATTTGGAGATGGATGATGAGAACCCACTACCTGCACAGGACATAGAACTCTTGCAGGTACTGCTTCATGATGCGCGTTTGGCGTTTATAGGGTATTTCGATATTTGCGAGGATTTACCCCCAAAGATCAAAAGGGCAGGGAGGCAAGGCAAGCAGGCATCGAGGGACCTTAATTTACCCCAGGAGTCAGACCCTAGAATGCGGGGAACTCTGACGTTTACATTTATTGTACAGTGAACGTTCAATGTTCAATGGGCAGAATGACTCGAGAATTCAAACCCCGAAATACCTGCAATGTACATATGCGAGTCGCTGAGGTATTTATAGTGGCCAAAGTGGATGTTGACGGGGGCGAGCCCTGAGCATCTTTAATTCTCACTCCCAATGCCACCCCTTGAAATACCTCCCACAGCTTCCAAGTTCACCCTCAGTTTTGCTGGTGCAGTAGCTGGTTTTTTCGGGGGTAAGGAAGCCATCTCGGCCATGGCTACTGTCCACCTCTACAAAGGCAGACGATGGCTCGGGTGGTTCAATTCCCCTGGAAGTTACATGATCGCAAAACGCTTCTGTATGATGGCAAACTCGCGTCTCTGGGATGGGTTGTTCCCAGGCCCGAACGACTCGCCAGCTGTTTCTTTGGGCCTCGATGGACAGCAAGGACCTGAGTACACTGCAGCCTTGTCCGGGACGAAGATGCATACGGGTCACCTGGCTTACCTGACGATGGAGCGGAGCAAGGGGATGCATGCTATTAAAGTGGAGGGGAGGCAGACGAAACCTATCGATGTCACCTATCTGGCCTTGGAGGAGGCCTTGGCCCCTGTTGAGCGTCTCCCCCTCACGGGCGCCATGCTTGGGCTCATTCCAATTACTGCCAGCATAGTGACCTGTATCATGTGTGCACTGGTCTACGACTGGTTCAGCTTCTCGATGATCTTGCTCGGTATCATCTCTAGCGGTTTGACGAGCTATGTCATTGGCAAAGGAAAGCTCGTCATCAAGCCTCTCAAGTCGGCTAAGGGTTCTCCCCCAGGCCATGGTATACTGGTGAGGGATGACGAAGTAGTGGTGATCAAAGGGAATGAGCAAGACATAAATGTCATCACAAAAGGACGTTTCGATCTCGAGATGGAAGGAAGAGACGAGGAAATGGACACCCCGCGCAGCTATCACGCCATCGGTGTATGCTCCCTCTTGCTCACTGTCCAATTCCTCCTCCAACTGCTTCTCATTCCACAAGGAACCCTCTTTGGCCAAATTATGTTCCTTGTCTCGCTTGGGGTCTCATGGGGGTACAACTCCTACCTATCCTCATTGGAGAAGGAGAAGATACAAGCGGACATACTCTTCCGGGCACTTGGAAACCCAGATATGCGCCGGTTTCGTGTTGGAACGAGGATGACAATGGCGGTTTTTGTTTGTTTGCTGCTCTTCCACGGAGTTTCGTCGCCAAATGAGGAAGAGGGACGTGAACATCGTGTGAAGATCCTCCAATCATGTATCCCAAATGATACGGTTGTATGGAGACGGTGAAGGGAAAAGGTTGTGAAACAACTCCTGCATTTCCAAGATAAATCCGAGTCGCTGCCCTATTTGGAGATGGATGATGAGGACCTACCTGCGCAGGACATGCAGCTCCTCCATCAATTGCTGTCGGATGCGGATTCGGCATTTAGAGGGTATCTTGGGGTCTGCAAGGATTTTACCCAAAGATTCTAGTCAGTTTCTGGAGGAGCAGTTTACGTTACCGCTTTCATAGGCCTGTCCTCCAATCAGAGCTCAGTAAACAAAAAGGGGGTTGCTCAGGACCATTTTTCCGTTTTTCTGAATTATGGGATTACCTGTGGTTTCCACACAATCTGGGAGGTGATGTGGCGCTTAGCTTGAACAAGCGAGGAGGTCGCAGAATGGAACGACAGTTGATGCCTGGCTATTATGGGATAATCTTGAATGTATGTGCGAGGATTGTATGTGATGGTGTCGACGTTGTCAAAGGTCGAAGAGACGGTCGATATTAGGATCGTCAGAGAGAACGTTGCGCATCTTGATCTGTCTGACATCCACATCGGTGATAGGGAAGAATGTAGATCGGAGATGGTAAGCACGCAACGGAGAAATGGGCAATCCGGTTGGATGATATTAACCCTTGATTCTTGGGACGACACTTCGCTAGCCACAGCAGATCTCTTGACAGATGTTCCCGCGCGGAACGTAACTGGGTCCGGGTGCAGGCTCGTTTGCAGTCGTGAGCTGCCTCGACCTTGCTGGTACCGGATACCCACACATGATCTGCCGTCTGGTGTCAAGGCTGCACACCACGAATGTGATAGCAACGTACGAGGCGTGGCTTACTAGTAGCCCGTCCTTGATAGTCATGATGGCGTTGGCAATTCTGTTTGTTGACGGAGGCATTGGTAACGGGGGGATGCAGACATTGCGGAGGGAGCAAACGAGGGAAAGGCTGACCTTTGGCGTCGATTAGTACGGGAGATTTTATACCATTGGGATCGGTGGCTGACGCTGGCGGCTCGCAACAATTGGAATGGTGACCCGAATGGATTCCTCACCGAATCTATGCAGAATCGGCATCACCTGGATACTGCATACGGACTCATCGCAATGCAAAATGTCCGAGTCCGGCTCGCCACAATCCTTCACTCTTTAGAAATTCCCCTCCGCTTGGGATTGAATAGGTACGAGAGTGCGCACCATGCATGGCAACCGAAACCCCGTTGGTGCTGGAAAATACCAGTGGCAACAGCAGTAGGTCGGTTGAGAAGCGAGAGACGTCCAAGCAGAGTAGCCTGAGGAACGACTGTCTTGTATCCACAAACTTGAAACGTCAACCACATATTTACATAACGCGTCAAATGCAGCCGTCTGCAGGCCATTCACTGATGGTAATCCATCAAGAAAGTCTCTGCCTCGTGAACGAGGAGGAGAGTTCAAATCATAGATGTGGAGTTGTTGTAGCATGATCTTCCTGGCTTCAAGTTATGGACATGTAGATCAACGGGAAGCGATTACATATGTCCTGATTCAGATGCACGTGCTACAGTGTGAACAATGCTGGCTTCGAATGCTCAAACACCTTGCATAAACAAGCTTCTGAGGTATATATGACAAGCATGGTTGTTCGTAACACCTCCGTTTCATCCCCACAAGGTCAACGATGCGACTGTCTTGTTTCGCCATCCCGTTCGCGGCCGCCCTCGTCAAGGCGAGTCATTACAGTGACGCTCCACACAAGATCAAGGAGAGCATTGAAGGACCTCCTCATGGCTGGGTCCAACACGGCCCTGCACCTTCGGACCATCTCTTAGAGATCAAGATTGCCCTTCCCCAGCCGTATTTCCCTATTCTCGAACAGCATCTCTGGGAGGTTAGCAATCCAAACCATAAACGCTATGGCGCCTATTTGTCCAAAGAGGAGACTGATGCACTAATGGCACCTCACCCTGAAGCGCTCGATGCTGTCACCGAATGGTTATCGTCATACAATATTGAGGAAGAGGAAGTCTACAGATCATCAGCTCAAGACTGGGTCACTATTCGCGTCCCCGTCGCTCTTGCAGAGGAGATGCTCGACACGGTATAAATCATGGTTTTCTCTATACCGATGCACCTACTTACTAGGGGAACCCAGAAATACTATGTCTATAGTCATTCCGACAGCGGAGATTGCATTATCAGAACGACTAGCTATAAACTTCCAGAGAGCTTGCACGAGCATGTTGAGCTAGTTCAGCCAACGACAATGTTCACTCGCCTGAAGCCATTCAAGAGTACCCTACATTGGTCAAATGCGCTGCCGTCTGACTTGTCAACCCTTTCCGGCACGATTACTGGGCCGGCTGGAAGCCAAGTCGACGCTAGTTGCAACCACACCGTACGATAGTATGATTTGGTTTCTGGAACCATCTGATAACACGGTTCTATAGATTACTGTCAACTGTCTCAGGCAACTCTACAACGCTGTTGGATACAAAACATCTGCTACCAACGGCAACAAGATAGCCATTACTGCTTACACTGAGCAGTATGCCAACAACAATGATCTCCAGCAATTTTACCAGCTGCAAAACCCTGAAGCACACGGGTCTGACTATACCTTTGTATCCATAAATGGTAAGAATGTCTGTCCTCGGACGTATGTTGGCTTGGTGACAATATGCTCAGGTGGGTTGAACAATCAGTCCTACGAAGCTGCCGGGGTGGAAGCCAACTTGGACGTTCAGTTTGCGTTTGGGCTGACACACCCAAGTCCTGCAACCTTTTACTCGACCGGTGGTTCACCTCCTTACATTCCTGACGATGTCACGCCAACGAATACTAACGAACCATATGCCAATGTTTGTTCCATTCCTTGTTCATCATTGTCATTTGCCCGAGGTCCATTATTGTCGGTTATAGTGGTTGGACTATGTGTTATTCCAAAAATACCTCCCTCAGACTATCTCTACAAGTTATGGCGATGATGAACAGACAGGTACTTTGTTGTATTACTTGGTTGACATGCACTGATCAAGGAGCAGTTCCATTCACCTATGCTGCCCGTGTCTGTGCTGGCTTTGCTGCTCTTGGTGTCCGCGGTGTTTCTCTCTTGTTCTCATCTGGTGACGGTGGCGTTGGTGATGGTAGGATAGACCCAGCAACCCAACGATGCTTCACCAATCATGGTGCGAATAGGACTGTATTCCTCCCTCAATTCCCCGCTTCTTGCCCATAGTCAGTATCATCAAATCGTTAGGCGTGTAGGGCTCTCTGATTGGCTTTGGATGTGCGCAGTGTGACCGCGGTCGGAGGTACCAATAACATTCCTGAAACGGCCGCTGACTTATCTGGTGGAGGCTTCAGCAATTATGTATGCCCAGCTTCATGGCCACTTTCGGTTGTTGTGCTGATCATTGTTGGCTACTAGTTCCCTCGTCCCCATTACCAGAAAGCGGCAGTAACCAAGTATTTGGAGGAACTTGCTCCCGGAACCTATAAAGGCCTATACAACCGGCAAGCGTTTCTCACTCCTTTGCGCGACGAGATCTGACAATCGCCGCATTAGCTATGGTCGCGTAAGCAGCGGTCCATCTCGAATAGCTAATACTTTCTAGCCTTTCCTGCTGATTCCCCTTCTTTTACACAGGGTATTCCTGATGTCGCTGCGCAAGCCCTAAACTTCCAGATTGTCTACCAGGGTAAAACATCTCAAGTTGCTGGCACGTCCTGCGCTGCTCCTACCTTTGCCTCGTTCGTCTCCATGCTGAACGATGCACGAATCAACGCGGGGAAGCCTCCTCTTGGATTTTTGAATCCATGGTTGTACGCGACAGGGTACGCAGGGTTGAACGATATCACTGTGGGCAACAACCCAGGATGTGGCACGGATGGCTTCAACGCCACAATTGGCTGGGATCCCGGTACGTGCTGGGACGTTGGCCCCGAAGTTGTAAGCAGTTTTTTTTGACGCCTTGATGCAGTGACTGGTCTCGGTACGCCCAACTTTAAGAAATTGTTGGCGTTGACGATCGGCAATCGTTACATGGCTGGTCTTGCGGGAAAAATCGTGTGGAACGAGGATCATTATTGGTTCTAGTATTCTATCGTTTGTCTTGATCGGTCTGCGACACAGTGTTCAGACTCAACTATACCAGGCATAAAAGACAATGACAACCAAGTTTCTTGACGCTGACCACCAAACTGTCGTGTTCTATCATTCCGACCTTGTTCTGACCTGTGGGAATGCGGACTGATGTCGACAATAAACTTATGAAGCAGCATTGAAACATAATCTATTACTCCCATCTATCAAATTATGACTAGCATTCCGATTCTACATGACATTGTCCAAAAGTTCAAGGAGGACCCATCGACAGACTGCCGTTGCCCAATGCCACCGTCAACAGTGCCTCAAAGTTGGGCGTACCGAGACCAGTCACTACATACATAAAAAAGACGCCGCGTCACACATTCAGGATTGACCAGCAGGATCCAAGATGGAACGAAACGAAAAGAGGCAACGAGACGTACCAGGATCCCAGCCAACCGTTGCGTTGAAGCCGTCCGTGCCACATCCCGGATTATTGCCCACCGTGATATCGTTCAGCCCGGCGTACCCTGTCGCGTACAGCCACGGGTTCAAAAACCCAAGAGGAGGCTTCCCCGCGGTTATCCGTGCATCGTTGAGCATGGAGACGAACGAGGCAAAGGTAGGAGCGGCGCAAGATGTACCCGCGATCTGGCCTGTTTGACCTCGGTAGACGATCTGGAAGTTTATGGCTTGCGCAGCGACGTCAGGGATGCCCTGTGCACGAGGGGGAGGGACGATGAGTGTGTCAGATTCATCGTTCAGGATAGGGAGCTGCTTACACGCCCATCGCTAGGGAGTGCTCGTTAGATTTGATCATGTAAAGAAGCGAGAAATGCTTACGGGTTGAACAGGCCCTCGTACGTTCCAGGAGCAAGAGTCTCCAAGTACTCGGCTACTGCTGCTGTCTGATAATAGGGCTGAGGGAACTGGTGACCAAAGCTGGTCGACGAAACGGTGAAGAGTAAGTATGGAAATGAACCTACGTAATTACTGAAGCCTCCGCCAGATAACCTGGCGGCTGTTTCGGGAATGTAATTTGTACCTCCGACGGCGGTCACGCTGCATGCATTCAAACCCAATCAGAAGGTATTGCATCGCAGTTAGGGTACACTCACTATGGGCAAGAGGCGGGAAAATTAGGAAAAAACACGGTTTGGTTAGTACCGTCGTTAGCGAAACATAGTTGGGTTGCCGGGTCTGAGATACCATCTCCTACGCCACCGTCACCGGACGCGAACAAGAGAGAGACACCTCGGGCACCAAGAGCGGCAAAACCAGCACAGACGCGGGTAGCATACTTGTATGGAACTAATACTGGTCAGTTATGCCAACCAAGCAATGAAACCAAGTACCTGTCTGTTCATCGTCGGCGTAACTGGTGGAAATCGTCTGAGGGGGGCACTCTTGAGATAACATGTAGTCTAACCACTGTAACCAACAATGATGGACCTCAGACAAATTACAATGATGAAGAGGTGAAACAAACGTTGGCGTATGGTTCATTAGAATCCGTTGGCGTGACGCTGTCAGGAATGAACGGAGGTGAACCACCAGTTGAGTAAAAGGTTGCAGGCGTGGGGTACGTCAGTCCAAAAGCAAACTGAGTGTCCAAGTTGGCTTCCCCCCCAGCAGCTTCGTAGGA